>OZ010580.1:11518352-11655852 GCA_963932145.1 Acanthosepion lycidas | reverse complement strand
ACGACAAAAACTTTCTAATATTTGTATATGTTTTTATTATGCTCTTCCTCGATCTAAGCGTTCATCTTACATGAGCCATCATCAGAATGGTTATATGGACATTACAACTGATCTTCATCACCAAAGAAAATTAAGCCATTATACAAAGCTTAGAACGGCTCATGATCGAACATAATAGACATTCGTTGATTGTTATATTTAACAATATGTTTGAATAATGATATGCTGCCCCAATGCACTATATATATATATATATATATATATATATATATATATATATATATATATATATATATATATATATATATATATATATATATATATATATAAATATATATATATATATATATATACATAAATGGACAAAGGCCGACTATTATTTTTTAAGGCATTTTTATGTTTATACATTATTATTATAGATACAAATATTTAAGTAAATGCTCAGTTTATTAATAAGCAGTATTAATAACATTTACTGGCCTGAATGACGTCAAACATTATGAAATGGACAAAGTTCGACAATTATTTTAAGACATTTTCATAATGTGTGACGTCATTTGTTTACATATGGATACGCATTGAACAGATATGAATGTACGTTAGAGATTCGGGGAAGATTGTAGTTTTAAAACAGTAAAATCGACGATGCCAATCGAACAATTTTCATTGGCTCTATCGGTTAAGGCACGTCATGGTTCCGTACAGGATGCAGTTTCGATTCCTGTCGGTGAACAAATAATTTTTATGAAAATTTCTCTGACATTCAGGCCGGTAAATATTGTTTATTATAAAAATTGAGCATTTACTTAAATATTTGTATCTATAAAAAGATTGTATAAACATAAAAATGTCTTAAAATATATATACATATGTGGTGCTTTTTTTAGGGCGAGGCATTTATTACTGCATAACTGCCCAAGATCATTGTAATTTTATTGCATCATTACGGATCCATCCAATAAATGAACTACGCTGCCAAATCTTGTTATACCAGATTCAAGGAGAGGGGGGACTGTAACAGATCTTTGAACACATTCGACTGATTGTTACAGTTGACTTAGTTTGCAGAATGCAGTCGGTTCGTGAACACAATTTCAAAGCCCGCTATGCACATTTTAATTGTTACGGATTATTCCTTAGTGGACTTCGAGTACACACACACACACACACATATATATATATATATATAATTATTTATTTAAAAATATGAAATATGATTCCATCGCTACATAAGAGTTCTCATGTTTAATTTACCTAACGAATTCTTTCCTATTTTCTATATATTTTCACACACACACACACACACACACACACACACACACACACACACACACACACACGCATGCGCACATACACACACACATACACACATATATATATATATATATATATATTCGTGTTCCACAGACAGACGCATGTGAGCGTGTGTGCATACATGCGAGTCCTTTGATCGCTGTATGTGCGCATGTTGTGTGTTTTTGCGTATATATATATATATATATATATATATATATATATATATATATATATATATATATATATATATATATATATATATGGGCAGAAACCTTTCATTGACACATTGTTGCTGAATGTGACAGACGAGCAAAATTTGTCAAAATTTTTCTAGTAAGTTTTAATATATTCCGTTTGGTGGAGGGGGAAATTTGTCCGTAGTGCCTATTGTCTCAAGAAAACTATTTCTTTAGCAAATTTCAAGGATTTTCTGTTAATTTCTTTTCATAGTTGTCTTTTAAGATGTAATTGTGCAATGCTCAATGTTTGATACAGAGGAAATTATAATCATAATTGGAAAAAAACCTTCAAAACACCTAAACGACAATGAATTTTGATGGATTTTCCTAATGATATATATGTGTGTGTGCGTGCCTGTGTGTGCCTGTGTGCGTGCGTGTCTGTATGTCTGTAAATATGAGATCTGGCAGTAACGATTTATGGAGCATCTGACCCTGATGAGTGTTTCGACACAAAATTCTTTAGTCGAATTCAACGTTTGTCGAATTCCACTGATACTACGTTTCATAAGGTCTCCAAACGACCCTCTGCAGGTTTTGAATACAGAGTTATCCTTCTCCTAGACTAGTTGCCTTCCAAGCCTATAGAATCCAGTCTTTCCTGCTATTTACCCATAGCTGAAGGGATGAATAACTTTCCCAAGGAAAGAGAATGTAATATATTTGAACTCGGCTCTCTCAATCCATTTCTCCACCGTTATGTAACCGAATGGGTAAATATAGGTAGGTATACGAATATATATATATATATATATATATATATATATATATATATATATATATATATATATATACATGGAAAGTATTTTACTTTCTTAATAATGATAACAAGAACAGCAACGCTAAATTCATATTTTCGTCAGTGAAATGTCCACCAGAGCAAAAAGATATCGAAAATGATTTAAGAAACCTATATGTAGTAAATATATATAGTATATATATGTAGTAAATATATGTAGTATATATAAATCCAACAAAAGGTAATAAAGGAAAAATAAGTAAACATATAGAAAAATATGTTCGAAAAGAAGCATATTAAATATAAATCTATGGAAAAATACAAAAGAAACTATTAATTGGGAGAAATAGATATAAAAGACTTTTATCTATCCATTACCAAATATATATTAAATAAAAGCTTAATTTAAGCAATGCAAGATATAAACATTGAAGACGGAGATCATTGTAGAAAATTATTATTATACTACAACAATAAAATATGACTAAAAAAGAATTATGATAATAATAATAATAATAACTTTGACGTATCAATGGGCAATTATAATGACACTTTAATATGCGATCATATATGGATATATATTATACATAATCTATTAAATTTCATTAATGAAAAGGATATTGTTTTATATAGAGATGATGGCTTAATAAATTTAATGGTAGAAACAAAGAAAATATAAGAAAACAAATAATAGAAATATTAGGATTTACAATAGACATAAAATCCGATCTGAAAATAGTAAAATTTCTAGACATAACATTTAATTTAAATAATAATACATGCAAACCATATTGGAAAGCAAATAATAACCTCATATATATAAACGAAAATTCAAATTCTATCTAACTGTGTTCATATCTATCTATCTATCTATCTATCTATCTATCTATCTATCTATCTATCTATCTATCTATCTACTCGTGTACATAAGTCCGCGGTGAAATCACGCTTAAACACCAGAGGCCTTTCTATCACAGGGGCTAAGCAGCTTCGAACTCGGTTAGTATTTAGATAGGGTACCTCTTGTGAACATCGGGTACTATAAGCAGTCACCTTCAATCCGAAGTATGTTTCGGCTTTAAATAACGCACAGCGGGTTGATAGTCCGTAAAATAACAAACCAACATCATAATTACTTGTAGGCACAGAATATGCAGGATTTTGATGATGCTTGGTTGTCAGCGAAAGACACAATCCAACAAGCAAATTACGAATTGGGGATAAAATCAACCAAGTACAAGAAGTTAAGTATCTGGGAAGTGTTTTAACAGAGGACGGTAAGTGCGACACTGAAATCTGAATGCGCATTTGGTTACCGAATTTGCCCTCCTAAAGATAAGAAAATTATTAAGAAACAGGAAGACAATACTGAACCGTTAAGTAATATCGGTATTTTTATAAGGCAGTGAAAGCAGGGCAATCTCTTTGTAGATGAAGGAGAGACTTGAAGCAAGAGAAATATGGTTCTACAGAATAACAGCGACCAAACATATGAGAAACGAGGACGTTTTAGACAGAAACAATTATGTTAAACATCAGAAAGAAATAGTTGAAATTTCTAGGGCACATAATGAGGAAAGAGGGCATGGAAAAATTGATACACACATGACATTGAAGGCAAGAGAGACATAGGAACACAACGCATTACGAATCTAGTGAGATTCAGTTAATGAATGTCAGAACATAGTTGAGATAACAAAAAGACAGACTATTTACTGAGAGCTACAAAGGACAATAAATTGTTGGGATCCATGATCGCCAACGCCCTGAAGAGTTCCGGCACATAAAAGAAGACGAAAGCTCTATTTAGTGTTATTTATTGTTATTTTATGACTTTTAGCTTATTGTATAATATATATATATATATATATATATATATATATATATATATATATACATATATATATATATATATATATATATATATATATATATATATATATATATGTATATATATATACACACAATATATATATATATATATATATATATATATATATTATGACTTAGCTTATTGTATAATATATATATATATATATATATATATATATATATATGTGCAATATATATATATTTTATGACTTTTAGCTCATTGTATACAATATATATATATATATATATATATATATGTACAATATATATATATTTTATGACTTTTAGCTTATTGTAAACAATATATATATATATAGACATATATATATATATAATATATATATATATATATATATATATACACAATGTATATATGTATATTTTATGACTTTTAGCTTATTGCATACAATATATATATATATATATATATATATATATATATATATATATATATATATATATATATATATATATATATATATATATATACTCTGTATTGAGCACGCTTTTAAGAATAGTATTTGTTGGTTATTGGAATTTATTCCGTATACACCAATCCTATAATTGGGTATATGTATATATATATATATATATATATATGGAGCGAGACAGAGAGGGTGAGTAAGTGAGTGAGGTAGAGGAGAGAAGCAAGCAGGTTAATTAGCAGATAGATATGGAAACATATCGGTCGGGAGATTGAAACGAGTTTAATTTCGCGACTAATCAATACAGTGTTTTTCCCTGCTGAACGCTCTTGTCATATTTTTGATCCAACAAAGAATCTGAAGAGAACAAAAGATAAAAATGATCAGAAAAGAAAAATGGTAAAACTGCTGTCAAGTAACACAAAACAGCGGAATTAATTAGTTGACGACATCAAGACAATGTTAAGTTGCAGCAAGATACCTGCTTGAACACGTGATATTTTTTGTTTGTTTCTTTCTTTCTCTCTCAGTGATCATATCTATGTATGTATGTATGTATGTATGTATGTATGTATCTATCTATCTATCTAACTATCTATCTATCTATCTATCTATCTATCTATCTATCTATCTATCTATCTATCACATGCTCTTCTGATCTATCTATCTATCTATCTATCTATCTATCTATCACATGCTCTTCCTATCTATCTATCTATCTATCTATCTATCTATCTATCTATCACATGCTCTTCCCATCTATCCATCTATCTATCTATCTATCTATCTATCTATCTATCTATCTATCTATCTATCTATCTATCACATGCTCTTCCTATCTATCTATCTATCTATCTATCTATCTATCTATCACATGCTCTTCCTATCTATCTATCTATCTATCTATCTATCTATCTATCTATCTATCTATCTATCTATCTATCTACCACATGCTCTTCCTATCTATCTATCTATCTATCTATCTATCTATCTATCTATCTATCTATCTAATCCAGTCTGTGGAAATCTATCTATCTATCTATCTATCTATCTATCTATCTATCTATCTATCTATCTGTTTCCTTCTCTTTCTTTATTCTTCTCTCTCTCGGCACACATGCGCACTTACGTGCAAACAAGATGTGTGATTCATTTGTGTTTTATGGCTTATATCAAAATTTTGTAGGTTATTTAAAGCCAAAACATATCCTTAGAGTGTAAATTTTTCGGAGGTAATAATGATTTGCCATAACAGGTTATTCTACTAATTAACCCAAGAGGCGGCAAGAGGTAGATTAATGTCTTTCCCAATTGTATTTACGCGTATGTGATTATAACAAACCCAACTGGAGTTGGAACTCAGCTCTCCGATTTCGAGTTATGGGCCGTTATCCATTCCACCGCCCCTATCTGCAAGCTTATGGCACCTGACATTCCCAAGCGGTCACCCATCTAGGTACTGACCAGTATCGACGTTGCTTAACTTCGGTGATCGTACGAAAAGAAGTGATATTGCCGAAAGTTTGTTAAAATCTACGACGGAAAAATAACCATAGTTTCACCCATTTTCTATGAATTACCGTTATATACTCGTGTATACGTCGAATTTTTAGGATCAGGTTTTTTTTTTACGGTCATTTTTTTTTTGAAGAGGTTAAACATCACGTATTTTCAGTGAACGGTTACGCGGGTAATTTTTTGTGTAGGGGTTTAAAATGATGCAAAATTTAAATGGTCACATTATACATAACCTCGCCTTATACACAGGTATATACGGTGCCACCAATCTGATATTAAGAGTCGGACTGACAAAGATTTATACTATGAAAATCGAATTATAAAAGTCCGAATAGTATCTTATTTATATAACTTATGTCCAGCACAAAGCACATTATTTTACTATTAGGTTGGTCCTTTTGAAGCTGAACGTCAAAAAACGACATTATTTTTGCGCCAACCTAATATAATTGAATAAATTCCATCGAAAACACAGAAAACTTTAAAATGTTTGTTTTATTCAATATAGAAAACTGTCTTCTATTTTCATCTAAAAAAAAAAAGTTAACTGTTGTATTGTTGAATAACAATCCAGATCTGATAATAAAGTGATGACATCAATTCGAATTCATTCTTGAATTAGTATCGCTAGAAATGGTGGACATGTTGAAGGTTATACATCATAAAATATTAAATTATTCTCAGGGAAGTGTAAAAAACAAAACAATGTGTTCTTTATTTAAAGAAAATCGATGTTTGGAAAAATGTTACGCATTGGTCTGTTAAATAAAGTTACAAGACATATTAAGGTCATATTAATCTTGGTCGGGGCAAATGTTGCCTTTCTGCTGACATTTGGTCAAACGTCAACTGTTGGAATAATACGAAATTAAATCTTAAGTATTTCTCCTTCCGAATACAGCCGGAGAACTTTTAGCTCATATATATATATATATATATATATGAAATGGACAAAGTCCGACTATTATTTTTTAAGACATTTTTTATGTTTACACGTTATTTTTATAGATACAAATATTTAAGTAAATGCTCTGTTTATGATAAACAGTATTAACAACATTTACCCGCCTGAATGTTCGAGAACTTTTCATAGAAAATATGCGTCCTCCGACAGGAATCGAACCTGTATCCTATACAGAACCGTCATATATCCTGACATACCTTAACCAATTGGGACACAGATGAGGCGTTCGGTTAGCACGGTCGATTTTACTGTTTTTAAACAAAATTCTCTATGATTTTCTCTCATACATTCATATTTGCTCAATGCGTATCGAAATGTAAACAAATGACGTCATACTTTATGAAATGGACAAAGAACATATAAACATAAAAAATGTCTTAAAAAATAATTGTCGGACTTTGTCCATTTCATAATATATATGTCTATATTTCTGAGATGAGGTATTATGTACACTATTTACATTATTCAGACTATTGCCCTCAGATTAATTGGAAAACGTTTCAATAGACTAATTAAAGGGAATCTTGTTAGCCCAAACGTTACAGAAGTACAAAAAAAATGTACTGACAAGTACAGATGACATTTTACGAAGGGCTTTATCAATGAAGGGATCCTTGGTAGCCCAAACCTTAAAGAAATAAAAGAATTGCGCTTACAAGTACAGCTCACGCTTTACGAAGGTCTTGATCTATGTAAAATGTGTGTGATCTTCGATTTTTGCTCTTTACAAAAAATTCTCAGTGCAAAATATCATGATGTCATTTCTAACCTTAGATCTCTGGTTGGGATCCGGAAGGAAATGTGTATAAAAAATCAAAATAATAATAATAATAATAATAATAATAATAATAATTTTATATTATTAAATCATTTAACAAAATACTGAGAAAGCAAATTTAGAAAATTGCTAAAAAAAAGGAATTTTCGGATATGCATAATATGCAGATGCCATTTTTCAGAAACAGGCCATTTTTTCCGCCAAAATGTTTCCACCTATTGATGGAATAAAATGGTCTGTTTTGCGCATGTGCATATTTGTTTTCGGGTTTCGTGACTATGATTAGAGATTGACAAATGAATAACAGATACACTCTTATTTATGTGTTAGTCGATATTATTTTTAAGAGTTAAAAGATATAAGATCATCTTCATATGATTTCCCTCACTGAGTGCAGGAAACTTAATTTCACTGGGGCGTATGAGAGTTACGTGCATATATATATATATATATATATATATATATATATATATATATATATATATATATATATATATAATTGATATATAACTGATATATATATATATATATATATATATATATAACTGATATATATATATATATATATATATATATATATATATATATATATATATATATATGTATATATATATTCCTATATTTAATTGTATATGTCTGTGTATGCATAATACCATACCATACACACACAAACACACATACACACGCACGCTCGCTCGCGCACACACACACACACACACACATATATATATATATATATATATATGATTGTGCATATGGTTTATATCTTATCATTTGATGTCTTCTAGTCTTGCTAATTATGTAAACAAATTACATGACCGACTTTGTCATGTGAAAAAATCGTTCTATATGTGTAAATATATATGGGTGTATGTGTGTTTGCTTACATGTATGTGTGTGTGTGTGTGTAAATCTGTACTTGTTTATGGCTTCGTTAAGTGCTATTTTGTCATTAGTAAAACCGTCGTCGTCGCCATGCGACATTTTTCGCGCCTTTGTCCCTCATTTCTGATTAACTTCAGCTTGCAATCAGATGTTGACTGATGTGCACAGCGAACAAACTAGGTTGCCATGACGGCTCGTTAATCGCACTTAATGAAGTGCCCAAACTGACAAGACACAGCATTAATTCCTTAATATTCTCGATGTTATTAAGTGGGCTACGTTGGGAAAGATGATTTTGTTTTTGGCCACATATCCTTGCCCTCCGCCCCGTGTCACCAGTATCATTAGGATCTCAATTTGTAGATAAACAAACATAGTTATCCCAACACTAGAGAATGGAAACGCCAACCTTAAGCGTGACAAGGGTTTCTTTGAAAAATTAATCATACACTGTCATTCCATAATCCATGGGCAGAACTATCGAAAGGTGACAGAAAATGACTCCACCGTGCAACCGCATTGAAATATCCAGACCTCCTGGCCGTGGCATATACATATTACCCATTATTCATATTATTATAAAATAAAATAAAATATATTAAAGCTTTGGTTACCAAAAACTTAAGGTTGCTTGCTGTATTTATTAGTAATATTTTACATATATTTACTAATCCAAAATGCTTACGACTATATCACGTTGAAACACCGGTTCCCGTACGCTAACTGAAGTTAAGCAAATGTCGAGCCTGTTTAGTACCTAGATGAGTAACAGCTTTGGACTACCAGGTACTGTAAGCGTGGATTTGCTGGTGCCGTCATGGATAATGACTCGGAATTTTTACTCGGAGAGCGGATTTTCAAATCCAGTTGGCTTTGTTATATTCCCTTACGCGCAACAACCATCGGGAAAGATAGGAATCGACCGCGTCTCCCCTTCGCTATGGGTTAATTATTAACACTTGAATCACTAAATCATTATTATCTCCAAAAATAAAATAAAATTGGCTAAAATATATTTAGATTTTGGTATGAATTAACCCATAGAGTTTGCTATGTCTCTACACAAAAACCACCGAGTAACGAACCAACAATTCAAAATGGCTACCCTCCGCTTTCACCATAGCCCTTAATCTCTTCTTAACAGAAGTGTATGACTTCACCATCTCTTCGCTCAAACTGTACCACGATTTCATAAGACCTTCTTTCATGTCCGACACGTTTTGTTGTATAGCCCCCTAATTGGGATGTTCTTAGGGAGACGGTGATCGCTCAATAATAAACTTGCACTCTTCTCTCGCGTCGGATGATAGCTAGTTGGTTTGGTTTGGATATAAAAAAAACCCCCCAAAACAGGGAATTTTACTTAGCTATTTTATTTACGTTGATTTAACTCTCAAGTGGGGTCGCTCTCCCTCTCCACTGGGGTGCAAGGAAAGGAACTCGTCTACACTGTTCGACGTGTAAGAACCAACTGTTCGAAATCGCATTCTATATCTCTATCATTCCCTCACACGTTCAGCCAATCAGAATCGACTTCCTTTATTTTGTCTTGTATTTGACCTCAAAGATCAACCCCAGGAAGTCCGAGCAGGTATACATTTCTCTAAGAAAATAAAAGTCTGCGAAACTATTTATTTAACAATTTGAAATTGAGATACGTGAAACATTGCTCTTATCAAAAAATCCACGGATAGATCTTTTGCATCAGATTTGAATTAAATTGACCGTATGTGCACCAGGTTCGCCTTGAGTGAAGACATAAAGTCTTCGGCAAACATCGAAAAATGTGCCCGTGCTGAAAAAAAAAAAAAAAAAAATCAATCATATCAGTGTCACAAATTTGGTTTGTTGGATTCTAACATTGGTTTGTTTGTTTAACGGCATATCAACTTTTTCTGACACATTTAATGCCGAAATTTAATTTCCTTGGGAGCTTTGAAGTAAAGAAAAAAAAATGATATATGTTATTCTGCTTTCGCATTGAATACATGGTAGATAATACTCTGCTTTTGTGCATATACATGTTTATATGAACCTGATTACTAGAGGCGGCGATATGTGTGTCTTATGTTATAGTTTTGCTGAATGCAGTTTAATTTAATAAATTGTAGGATATTAAATGGATTAATGTCATGAAAGAGTTTTTTATGTTGGTAAATTCTTCTATAAACAACTATTTGCCCATAGCTGTCACCCTAACTTCTGCTACCCCCCCCGGCCAGGGTGGACCTGGAAACAACAGTAATTGAAAGGTGGTTCCTGGTTCTCCACGATTAGAGGCCTTGCTGCCGGGTGTAGTTTATCGTCATACCAAGGAATATTCACTCACAAAAATCATATTATAATTATGCTTGTCCCTAAGAATATTTTATTGTACATGGTTTCAGTGAGAAAGTGAAAGAAAGAAAGGAAGAAAGAAGGAAGACGTGGAGAGAGAGAGAGAGAGAGAGAGAGAGAGAGAGAGAGAGAGAGAATATCTCGAACAGAGGCCTTGCTGACGGTTGTAGTTTATCGCCAAACCCAGGACGCGGTCATCGAACTGCAGTGGTGTCATCCAAATGTTACTTTATAACAGACAATGGATGAGACCTAATTATTTCGTGTCAGATGGAAAGTGCGGGGAGACATAAATTAGCGCCTTGTGTCCCCTAATATTTGGGCAACCGAAACCCCTACGATAACACCAGCAATAAGCGTGCAGATGTTATAGGGCGTCTTGACGTGCGTACCAAGAGGATCAGATGGAAAGCTTCACCGCTCACCCGAAAATGGCTGACCATTAGGGTGGGTGGATTTTCGTCGATTTTGTAAGTGTGGTATTGCACTCAATTTGCCAGTTGGGGTTTTACATTATAAATAATGACACAAAAATATATTTTGGCAAATCCTTACCGTTTTTTGAGGAAACGAGTTTAAAGTTTAAGTTTCAAACTCGTCGCGTTAGAATCTCATTCTGCTGATCAGTGAAAGACTTATAACACAGACTTATAAAAAATTATAAGTTACTGAAGCTTTATAAATTCTATACGGACAAGATGTATGGCACGAGCAGATTATTAATAAATCGTTTTTTCATCAAATAAAACCTTCATTTATTTCCAAGGGAAATTATATTTAATAATTTAGCAATATTATCATGTAATATGTTATGAAGGGCTGTAGTTTTAGCGTGATTTCCAATAAACAATAAAATTTAAAACATTTTGTCTCATAATTTGTGAAAAGTAGTATTATGGTGTTATATACACTTTTATCGATTTTTTATTTTTATTATGTGGAAAAATTTCCGGTTTAAATGGGAAGTTACCTGGGGTTTTGTTCTGGACATTAAAAATTGTTACCTTCTTTTTACCAATTTTTTATAATTAAAGGTCTCGTGACTTGTTCTTACGTGATTACTGAAGTGGTTATATAAAGGAAATGTTTTTTCCTCATTTTTTTTTACTTTCTGGGCCAGGATTTTCTCGACAGTTTCTATTGAGTTTAAATTTCTGAAGCAGGCAGTGAATCCACAATTACTATATCACAAAATTCACAAACTAAATTTGTAATGAATTAGGCTATTATAGGAAAATCCTGAGTGTATAATTTGGCACCTTAAACCTTATCACGCTTGACTGCATTCACCGAGGCTTATCTTTTCTTACTGTTGCTGCAGTTGGAGCTTTGCTGACATTTTTTGTTCTTAATTTATTTATTCTTAATTTTTTTTTTAAATGGCAATTTAGATTTGAAATCGAACTAGTAAAATGTTTTCCAACCGATCAGTTTTTGCTTCAATTGACCGTATCTGGTATCCATTACGGGGCACGGGAGAGTAATGAATTGCAGTTTGAATTCCAGTCGAGTTCATTCAATTGTGTGCTAATATCTTTCGGAAAGGTATGAATCCAACTCTTTTCTCTCCCTGGCTATGAGTAAATAGTAGGACAGACTGGTTTCTTATTCAATTGGGAACTTTTTTCAAAGGTCTTTCCTGAAAGAAAGTGTAAATTTAAGGAATGTTCTTATGATAGTCTCTTTTAAAAAAAAATGACGGTTCAGATGGGAGGAGTAAGGTACTTACCTGGGTTGTTATTCTGAACAGTAAACTTCTTTTTACCAATTTTTATACTTACAAAGTCTCGTGACTTGTTATTACGTGATCACTGAAGTGATTATATAAAGGAAATGTTTTTCCTCATTTTTATTTTTACGACTCAAATTATCTGATGGAGAAGCTAACGTAGCGGAAGTGGGTATTTTTTTTCGCAACTTGAGGTAAATACATTTCCTCATTTCCCTGGCCTGCATCGTTACGGATTTTTTTTTTTTTTTACCCTAACATGTACTATCACCCGGGTCAGGTGGTTCCAGCTTCTCCACGGTCAGAGGCCTTGCTGCCGGGTGTGTAGTCTATCGTTTTCTTAACAATTATTATCTAAAAAATCTCATTCATTGAGTAGCCTTTTTCGTAATGTTTTATAATTTTTATACAGTTTTTACTTGTCAAATAACAGTAAAAAATATTTCATATGTCGTTTGTGTTGATTCATAATTAAAATTCTGGTTTGAAAATATTTTTCATTCAATGTATCTATTAACTTTATTTTGATTTATTCTGGAAATAGTAAAATTTGAAGTCAGTTTGTAAGCAAAAACCTGCGGGAATACGTTATTTCTGTACATTTTTCAGACGATCTTTAAAACAAAATGGCAGAAAATTGCTCAAAGCTATGAATCCATCTTGGCAATACTTTATCACATGAAACCACAGCTTTTACACAGAATGCAATGTTGATTTTCTAAAACAAGTGAAAAAGAAATCAACCAGGCCTACTGACCATGTGCCCTATTTTTACTTTCGCCGGAGGCAATTGGTTCGAAATGTCTGTCATAACAGACAAGATACACTCATCTTTGCCGCCATATTTATTACAACGTTTTGGCCGTTGTACGCTCCGGCCTTCTTCAGGTGGTTGGAATGTCGAACTGAACCCTTCATTTCGCTCATTGGGGTAGACTGTTCTAGTTCCACGAGCCATGTCTAATGAATGAATGTCAGTTATCAGTTATCGCCTGTTAATTTCCCTTAACCAGGTATTGAACTCAAACTCTTTGGGTCCTGTCCTTGAGGACACATGGCACAGTAGATAAAGGCGTTAGTATTGAGTACTCTTTTAAGAATAGTCATTGGATCTAACCAACGCACTGGTAAAAAATGGTTTCTGAAGATATTAGGTTTATAATATCCAGAAATTCATAAACAGGTGACCTCAAGGACACATGCCGTTGGTTAGATCCAGTGACAGGACCCAAAGAGCGTGAGTTCAATACCCAGTTAAGGTTGTGGAGAACTTTTAGAGGGAAATTAACAGGAGATAACTGATAACTGACATCCATTAAATATGGCACATGAAACTAGCCTTTCTTGTGGTGAAATGCTTATACATATATATATATATATATATATATATATATATATATATATATATATATATATATCTTCTTCCCGTATTAGGAGTAGGAATTTATTCGCCGTTTTTTCTTTAATATTTGCTTTCCAGCTCATTCTAAAGTCTACTTCAAATCTATACTCCTAACGTCTCCGTCTGAATTTATTTTTCTCTTCATTAGGCGTAGATAGGTTCTCCTATCGTCCGGTTCACGCACCTCCCCGGTCTTTTGAAGACGAGTAGAGTTTTGCCTTTTGTTACCGGTTTAGAATTGGATTTCCGGTTTCTTCTAAAGTCTTTTCATTCTCTTTCACTGCTACTAGCCATTATTGGGAATTTCTTTTCGCATCTTAAAAGACACCCGTGTAAAGAAATTAGCAACAAACCTCTTGAAAATGTTTAAATAAGTATAGCCGAAACCGCTTGGGAAAATAGACATTAATGATAATTTTTGTACTCATTTAGTCCCATCAAACGGAAAACTTTAAGAATACTGGTAAAACTTAGTTCCACTAGCTCCGGCCCTTACAGCTATGATATGCTGTACTATATTCATGGTGAGAAATCTTCACCATTCCCTTTGTGTTCCAGACAAACGTCGTCTTCCTCAAAATTTTACTCTGTGGAACAGAGTTACTGACCACTACACTCTTAAAAGCTAAAACTCCAGGGTCAACCGCTATCTTACCTATGCTCATTATATACACTTCTTTTCATCTCCTTTACAACAATCTCAAAAATTCCTTATTTGTCATATTCAGCCAAACATACCGGGTGTAACAGCAAAATTGTCCAAATCGTGTAACTACCTGGGATAATTGACCATTCCACAAAATGTTTAATAGCTAAAAGTCACTAAACTAATTGAGTTTCTTTTTTCCAGCTCCTCGGATGAGACGATTAGCCATCTTGACACCATGTAAGAATCACTGCAAAACCCTTTGAGTTATTCAGTTTGCCAGCCCCACTATATCTTCCCAATTGAGCAATGGCAAGAGGAAAAAGATCATTCAGGCCTTCAGAAATGGTACGAACATTCATACACTGGCTTCCATTTTCAAAATCCATTCAAGAATCATACAAAGGAACGACGAAAAAAGAGGAAGCTGTAGAGAGGAAAACTGGATCAGGAGGTCAAAACAGCAAATGAATCATCATTTAAACTTAGAGCTTATTCTTATTGGTCAAAGTAGACTCCAATAGTGTTATAAAGATCTCGAATAATTCCAGTAAGATATCTTTATTCATTTCTAACATACCTCGGATGAAAGATTAATCTAACTATTGAACTAATTTGCTGTTACACGATTTGAACAAATTAGCTGTTACACTCGATATATCAATTTTATACATATAAATTTTTTAATTATTTAAAGTCTTATAAGAGTAAAAATATGTTTTATAAGCGAAAAAGTTATGGATTATGAGAAAAATCATGCATTTTAAGAGAAAAAAAGTCATAATCTAGGAAAAAAAAAACCCAGCTATTAACCAAATGCCAAATATCATTTACTAACGGAAGAATATAGGTTATATTGTCATCCTTGTGGCCGCTGTTCTCGATGGCTATTTCCAAAAATAAATCTCCAGCCAAACATTTGCCACCACACTTCATTGGAATGTCGTCCATTTCTTGAGCGTTTTCCATTAAAACAATGTGATCAGAGTCAAGCTCTAAGCGGTCGTTCCAACTTATGTTTCGCTCGTAAAATAATTCGCGATGGATATTTGACAGCTTTTGAATTTCGCTTGCCCTGTACCAGATACTGTTTTCATGACCATCGATTACACTCGATTCAATAAAACATTTGTACGCCACTAGGCAATAAACATTTTTTCCCAATATCCAAGTATAGAAGAGACATCGATTGATTTCAATAATGCAATAAGGGAATTTTTAGACGATCAATTTGTACTTAGACAATGTATGCGAATAGAGAATCGTGTTAAACCCGGTTGGGATTTGCTATACCGTGGCGTAGATCAGAATTTAATTATATTTTTGTTTTTTTCCCATTGTGTGAAGTGAAGTCAGGGGCGAAATCCATATTGCGTTCGACGACTTGTTATTTCGACACAATGACAAGGACAAAAAATATAGAAATACCGTTTTGACGTATGCCTAACTTGATCTAAAAACAGAAAAAAAACACACACACAAAACAAACAAAAAACAAGGAATATTGCTTTATAGGCGAGGAAATAAATTGTTGAGCAAAACAATGTGTTTTATTCCCAGAGAATTTATAAAGATTGTTTTCTCCTGTCCCCAATTGTTTTCGCTTCGTAGCACGTAAAACATCCACGAAATATATTTCACTCCCAATGTTTTGCCCCTCTTTTTTTAATTAGGTGACTTAATTGCATCTATTCGAAACATTAAAATAAAAAAAAATAGTCTTAAGCGTTTTACTTTCGTTTGCTTGAGATGGGGACCAGACTCGTTATTTTTTGTTGAGCAGTAGAGGAAATTGCACGTGTTCGTATTATAATGTTGACAGAAAATTATTGAATGGTGTCCAGAGCAGCGTATTAAAATCAAATGATTTGTGAAGACTGGTAAACGGGCAATAGAAAGGTGCAACTCATTAAATTGATTTATATTGAATATGCTATGAGATGCTTTTGAGTGGCAGAAGCAGTTCAGGGAAGAGTTATAAATTATACACTATGATGCAGGAGTTGAGCAGCCAAAAACACAAAGTACGAAAGTAACTGCTTATTTGGAAACTCTAAAAGAGTTGCGAGAATTTGTTAGGAGTAAAAACACGAACTCTGGCCTAATAAGTTGATTCTATTTTGTACAATGAGTTCCTGGCTAAGAAATCCCTTGAAAAAATTGGGACATCCATCTTATTCAGGGGACAGAGATATACTGTGGATATTATATATACCCTGTGTAACAGCAAAATTGTCCGAGGTTAATTGTCCATCCCACAGAATGTCTAATATCTAAAAAACAAAAAAAAAAAAACGCAAGTTTTTTCAGGCTTTCAGATAAGACGTTTAGTCATCTTGTCACCATTTGTTATAAAGATCACTGAAAAAGTCTTTGAAAGAGGAGGGGTTACAATCATTTTGTTAGCTCCACTATATCTTCCTAAATGAGAAATGGTGAGAGGAAAAAGGTAATTCAAACCTTCATTAATGGCACCAACATTCATACTCTGGCTTCCATTTTCCATTCAAGAACCATCAAGTGAACGGTGAATAAGTTTAAAAAGAAGGAACAACAGAGAAGAAAACTGGAAATGTAGGTCACAACAGGAAGATGGATCATCATTTCAATTTAGAGCTAAAAGAGAAATTAAAAAAGATCCAACTCAATTCATAAGATGTCTGGCACGTAATAGAGGAGTTTCAGCGATGACAGTCCAAAGAGCAGTGAAAAAAACTTGAAAATGAAATCGTACTTGGAAATATGTGAGGCAAATTGTCACTCCAGGATAGCAAGTTAAAAGATTAGAGAGGGTCAAGATCATCTTTAATAAGTTGGAAAATGATCATGCAATTATATATATATATATATATATATATATATATATATATATATATATATATATATATATATATTATAATAAAAAGAAAGAGCAGTAAGTTATATAATTCGGTGTTCTTATTGATATTTTTATTTTTACAAAACAGTGCTCAATGTAAATTTACAGAGCATAATATTATAAATTAACTGATTTAAAATATGGTTTCTTCCCAACACAGGAATTATCATGTTTCAAAAACCGAAGCTAAAAACTTAAAATTTAATTATATAATTAAATTAAAAGCATTAGTTCTGTTTCATCTTCAAGGGAATGTTGGAATTTTAAACGCACATACAATTCATAATTTTTTGTTTCCAAGGATACAGAGAAACCCAATAATTTAGACAGGGGCGGTAGCGTGTTCATTTTTATTAACTATTATTGTATCAATTAAGAGTTACGTTCGAAAAAGAGGTTAAGTCTAGCTAGGGTAGGGGTGCATTTTTCAAAGAATTTTGACATCCGTTCAACGCATGTCGTCTGTTTTTTTTTGTTTTTTTATGATTTTTTAAGCATAGCTTAGATGTGGCTCAAGGCCGAAAGAATGGGGCACCCAGTGAGAATCGAACTCATTTTTCAGTAGTAACTGATCTAGCAAGACAAGCTTGCTAACCATTACACCACGCCGAGGTGCCCTCAGGGATTTTCCAAGCATAGCTTATATGTGGCACAAGGCCGAAAGTAGCGGGCACCCAATGAACTTTTATTATTATTATTTCACACTCAGTTACCCCCTTTTGTCTTAGTATCTTTACTGTCTTGTTTCAGCTAGACGTTCCTGTTTGTTCTGTTTTGTTCGAGTAGTTTCGTCTGTTGCGGTCATTATCAATAGTCCTGTATTGTTAGTGTCGTAAACAAGATTCGGTTGGCTACATCTTGACATGACTTCCATCAGTTCAAAGTAGTAAGGAGTAATTATAATAATTAATATTCGCTTTTCCGGATATCTGGCGTGAATTTCGTGTACTGTGTATTAAGGCATCATACTACAGTCTAATACGATGCGAAATATATTGCACGGGGAATGTCTTGCACGAAACTTTAACGTAAAATTCGCGTTGAACAACTTAGCTTTTTATCCGGGCTTGAACACCGACAACTGCAATCGAAACTAGGTTAGCCTGCCAAAAGACCTCTTCATTTTCGTTTTTAAGACATAGTAATATTCACGCTGTACAAGGCCCAAGAGTCACTCAAGATAGAGGCTTACGTTAAGGAAGTTAACGGCTAACTCTAGACTTCAACTGGTTAAGATTGGGAAACATCCACAGAGCAGTATTCCGCGGGATGAACCTGAGTAGAACTTACTTCTCGCTGACGGAATACGGTGGGGATGTGGTGGTTTACTAGTATGTAAATGGGATGGCGGCTACTAGCTGCGAAGATTTGACCTGGCCGAGCCAAAGAATGTAGTTATTTCGAGCATTTTCCATGGTAGCAGCGATAGAGCAGTGAGAGACTCGCACCATCCCACGTGTAAGAGAGATTGTATGGTGGAAAATGATTCTTCTTCAAGAAGGATTCGGTGACACTTTTGAACTGGATCGAATTTTCAATATTCCATGTGTTCTGTGGCCTTTGTAGGAAGAGAAAAAATTGTTATAAAATCAAGTTTTATATTGAACCAAAGAAGAAGACAGAATCTATGGTTATCAAATAAAGAAAGGGACCAATACGCAAGTTCCAAATGGGAGATACCAAAATTAAACAAGCACAGATATTTTAAAAATGTGACATCGAAATATGAAGGTGAATTTCAATAGTGGAAGATGCCTTCCAAAAGCTAAGCAAATTATTAAGAAACAGTAAAATTAAGTTAAAACTGAAGCGATGTAATAATTGTCTTCCTATATAGCCGCGGATGCAGGACTATCTCCACAAAGATGAAGAAGAGACGTGAGGCAATTGAAATGTCGTTCTGCCGAAGGATGCTAGGAAACTCATGGTCTGACCAACGACGAAGTTTTATAGAAAATGCAAAGAAAAAGGACAAAAAAGGTCCTACGAGACAATAGCCTAGTGGACTATAGCTCTTGTTCGTGAATTTGGTAACACAGTAATTGTGAGTTCAATCCCTGGACTTGGTAGTGTGCACTTGGACTCAGTGGAAACAAGCGAGTGATAATTGAGCATTGCTATAAATAAAGAAACGAAATAGATATAGACGTAATGAGTGAAACGAGCACAATCTAAACCCGTAGATTTAATAAAGGGTTCCCTTCAGAATTCCATGTAGGTTACTTAGATCGGTAGATACTTGATGAGGCGGGAGGCATAACCGCCGAAACGTTGTGACAAGAATAACAAAAATAAGGACAATGGTTCGAATGAAAATTATTATATACCATACCTATGAACAATAATGGGCATGTCCCAATCCTCATAAATACTTTGAACACTAATATAATTGGTGGGGGTAATATGCTGTCTAAGTAGTCCACCACTAGCAGTGGTTTACCTTCTTCACGCCGCTGGCGAGTATTGTATTTTATTCATTTCCAACCTCCGTTTTCGTTACTCCTCAATCAGTAAACCATCGTATGTTACAACAGATAGATAATAGATAGATAGATAGATAGATAAGGAACAGTTTGAGATAGATAGATAGATAGATAATGAGCAGGTTGAGATAGATAGATAGATAGATAGATAGATAGATAGATAGTGTTATGTTTTGTACCTATGAGCACTAATGGGTATATCCCAATCCTCATAAATACGTCGGGCATTATTATGAGTTCGATGTGTGCGTGTGTGTGGGGGGTAATATGCTGTCTAAGTAGTCCACCACTAGCAGTGGTTTACCTACTCCACGCCGCTGGCGAGTATTGTATTTCCTTGATGTTATAAGGATTACCATTTCATTTCCAACTTCCATTTAATTATTCCTCATTCAGTAACCCTTTCTAGAATAAAACAATATTATTATTATATATTATATTATATTCTATTATATTATATTATAAAATTATATCATATTACTATATGAAATATTTTAAGTTTTTTTTTTAATTTGTTATATACCGTATCTATGAACATCAATGGGTATGTCCCAATCGTCATAAATACGTTGGACACTATTGTAAGTGGGGATAATATGCTGTCTAAGTAATCCACCAATAGCAGTGGTTTACCTATTTCACGCCGCTGGCGAGTATTGTATTTTGTTGATGTTATAAAGATTACCATTTCATTTCTAAGCTCCTTTTTGGTTATTCCTCATTCGGTAATTCAGTAACCCTTTCTAGGTTAGAACATAAATAAGGATTAGTCCTCATTCCAGAAAATGAATACTTTTACGTAGCACCAGGAAGAGGCAGTATAAATTCTTTGGTCTCATAATTAGGAAGGAGTGCTTGGAGAATATGACACACACAAGACACAAAGAAGTCAAGCAGAACAGAGGAAATCAACCAATAACCTACCTAACGAGCCTTTTGTAAATATTTGACAGAGGAGGGATTAGAAGATATAGCAAAAAGTTAACTTTTGTTTGGTTTGTTTTACGGCATATCAACGACAATGAGTTATTTAATGCCGACAAATTTTATTGGTGGTAATATTTTTTTCTTTCAAAAATCTGTTTCTGGTAATATTTTTCCTTCATAATGTATCACTGGTAATATTTTTTCGAAAAATGTATAGTTTGCATTCTTTTGTTTTACGGCATTTCAACCTCAATGGGTTATTTAATGCTGAAGGGATTTTTATTGCTGCTATTTTTTTTTCTTAAAAATGGCAATTTTTTTTCTTAAATACATAGCTGATATTTTTTTTGTTTTTTCAAAAATGTATTGCTGGTAAAAATTGTTCTTCAAAAATTTATTGCTGGTAATAATTTTTCTTCAAAAATTTATTGCTGGTAATATTTTTTTACAAAGTATTTCTGGCTTGGTATGTTTTGTTTTACGGCATATCAAACTCAATGGGTTATTTAATGCCGACAAAATTTTCATTGTTGGTAATTTTTTTTTTTCAAAAATCTATTTCTGGTAATAATTTTCCTTCGCTGGTAATATTTGTTTTTCAAAAATGTATAGCTGGTAATTTTAAAAAAAATGTATGCAGGTAATTATTGTTTTACAAAGTATTTCTGTTATTAAAAACTATTTTTACACTTTCATAGTGATTGGCCCCAGTTTGGAGGTTAACTATTTACCCATAGCTGGGACACTAACATGTGCTATAACTCCGGGTCATGGTGGACCTGGGAACATCAGCAATTAAGAGGTAGTTCCACGCTCCTCAATACCTTCTTATCAGAGGCCTTGTTGCTGGACGTAGTTAATCGTCTGACCCAGGACGCGGATATATTAGGTTGGTGCAAAAATAATGACGTAATAATGTCGTTTTTTGACGTAATTTTAACGTCAAAAAACGACATTATTACGTCATTATTTTTGCACCAACCTAATAGTTTATCGTCTTACCCAGAATGCGGATGTCATTTATTGTTAACCAGGACGGAAATTAACTTTACTAAGAGCTAGAAAGGACAAGGAATTGTGGGATGGTGTGATTGCTTACATCCTGATGTGACCATTTTCTTTCTTAATTTCTGAGATGTGGAATTAACATTATTTACACTGTTGAAGAAGAAGAAAAAAAATGAATTGTAACTTCCTTGAAAAATATTACTTGAAAATTCAGTTTTTACTGAGGCTCGAACATCGATCACTAGATTACCAAACAGTCTCCAGTGTGCGTGGTTTCACATGTGACACTTACGGAGTACACGCTTTTCTTATAGAGAAATAGCATACAGGTTGTTAGCTCCAAATCGTTACAACTTGTCCCTTCGGCACATTTTTATCAATAATCATTTATCGACCATACTTTTTTGATTTGGAGGCAAGTCAAGAATTAAACGAAGTTTTGCTGAACCGATATCCGTACCCACCACCCATCAGAATTGAAATGGAAGCGCGCTATTGTTTTTCTTCACGTTTGTCTTGTGGCAACTTTAGAAATAAACGAATTCATAAAATCATCTAACATTCCCTCAAATGCTGTGAATGGGTTCCAAGATCACACCATTACATTTAGGATAAAATTAATCGAAACTAAATTTCACAAAAATAGCGAAACATGTCATTTTTAAGGATAAAGGTAGATGGAGGGTTTGAACGCTTAAAACGGTACATTTGCACCCCCAGCAAATAGCATAATAGTCTTTTGTTAATGCTATGATGGAGTGTATTGGGAAAATTTATGAAATAAAGAAAAAATGTTTTATGTTGATGATCTGGGGAATCAGGGTCATTGATTGAAGTTAAAATTTTCAGATTATATTCGATAAAATGTTTAAGTTACTTTCTCTGCAGTCGTATTTGTTATGCTAAATGTTAAATTCCCCGAAACAAAATCAAATAATAATTCTTCTAATATTGATAATAATTAGTAGTACCCGTGATAATTTAACGGCTTTATTCTTTCTTTCTTTCTTTGAAATCTTACGGCGTCTCTGATATGTCTTTTCTGTTTTTACCCGCTATTGAAACAGAACAGTCCATTATTTAAGAGGTATTGGAATGGTCTTTCTTTCTTTCTTTGAAATCAAACAGCGTCTCTGATATGTTTTTTCTGTTTTTATCCGCTATCGAAATGGAACAGTCCATTATTTAAGAGGTATTGGAAGGTTCTTTCTTTCTTTCTTTCTTTCACTAAATATGTCTTTTCGGTATTTCCACTCGATCAATAAGGAATAGCCCATTATTTATGAACGCATTGGTAGAGTGTAATGACAAGAAAGAAACTCAGAAGGACAAGCAGAATTATTTATAAGATAATAATAATAAAATATCATGTAACTACGAAGTGGGTGAATTATATATGTATTTGTTTGCTCTAGCAAGTAGTCAAATATATAGTTTGGAGAATAGTTTTGCAAAAGTCTTTCAAGGAAGAAAAACATTTAAAAATGTTGTCACTATAGGACGAAGGCGTCTGTGAGTCGTCACAGACTACCTTTCTTTATTATCTGTGAATTACCATACATTCTTTCGATTCTATTAGACTGGTTGCCACCCAAAGCTAGAAGGTACTTTCTACCCTGCTATTTTACGATAGCTAGGTGAGGATGGTACCCGATTTTCACGAGGGTATTTGGAATAAAGTGAACGCAGGAGACGAGGAGTAAATTTTAACTTGGGTCGTTTTTTTCACTTTCCGCGCTGAAAGGCAATGACTACATTGAACAACCAAATTTTTAGCTGGTCTTGAACTTCGACCACAAGCAAAGCTAGCAGATTGTGACGGGTGATGGTAACGTTTTCCGCGTCCATAGTATGAAATAAGACACAGAACACCAATATGTCTTGATAAAAATGAACTGTCATATATCAATAAAACTGTGAATGCCCCGAAGAAAATAATCTGGTTATTGAATAACGGGAACTCTATACGAACTAAAATTCATAAGAAGTCGTTCACAAAAAACATATTAAACTTGTTAAGAATCTATAGACTCTACTTGAAGCGTCAGTGCGTCACAAAATCGTGATAACGCGTTACTGTGTTCTCAGCAGCAATTTGCTTTATAGGGTGATGTCTTTAGTTCTACATCAACTTGATTTGAATTTACAGCTGTCCTTTTCTTAGACTGATTTAAATCAAGGCTTGAAATCCTAGTCTATTATATGCAGTGCGGATATAACGAGAAGATATAGATTTGTGCCTTTCCCGAATTGAATAGTACATAAGGATAGCAACTGATTCGACCAACCGATACTTTTGCCCGCACGATACGAATTTACATCAGAAGTATAATGAGGAATGATTATTAATACCTTTCGTTATTAATTGCCCTTATAGTGGGTCAGCCAGTTTGTATTGGTTATAAATAGAAATAAAAACTAACCCTCTACTATTTTTACAATATCAAATGTAACAAAGACAACAACAAGAGAAATAATCAAGTAGAAGAAATTATGAATTTGTTCAACAATAGATATTTTTTATAAATACAACAAATACATAATATATAGTGCAAAAGTTGATAAACACAATAGAGTTCTTAGGTGGTGTTACTGAAAGAATTTGAGTTACTGTACTGTATGTGTGAAAATGAGAAGGTGTAGTTAGCTATATTTGTTTTTATAGGAAAATTAAACAGTTGTTTTTGTTTTTGTATTAAATAGAAAAAAAGTATTGTTCTTGACTCACTGATTGTTATAGAGTTATCGCTCATTAACCAGGGATTCTTCTTGTGGAATAGAATATTTTGTGGGAGTGAGTGTTAAGCCTGGAAATGGTTGACAAGGTTTGTTGTTGTACTGAAGATGAATTCGTCTCCTTTGCTGTGTTGATTTCCAATGAAGTCAAGTGAATTGGTTCAATATTTTAAGTGCCCACTGACCAAGTCGCGTCGAAGTTTCGTTTTTATTAGTTCTCTTGGTCACGTGGGGAGGCTCGTGAACATGTTTACATTTTATGGCGTCAACTAGAGGTCAAAATTTGGGTCGGTACCTTCGGACGTAGTTGACGACACCTAATTAATATTTTACAACCAATCAAAATACATCAGTTGTTATATTAGGTTGGGAG
Source organism: Acanthosepion lycidas (assembly GCA_963932145.1). Taxonomy (NCBI): domain Eukaryota; kingdom Metazoa; phylum Mollusca; class Cephalopoda; order Sepiida; family Sepiidae; genus Acanthosepion; species Acanthosepion lycidas. The sequence continues at coordinate 11,630,617 of OZ010580.1, read as the reverse complement.
CCTCTATGTGTTTAACTTGAACAAAATTTAAGATTTAAAAAAATGTAGGAATCTGATTCTACACCCTTATTATACCAGTATTATTAAATAACATAAACGGGATCAAATGCAGAATAAATAAACGAACAGCGAAGATCGAGCTTCCTTATCATTTTTGTTTTGGTCATAACATTTCAGTTGTTGTATTATCGAGTGCTCCTGATTTATCTGTTCTTCGGGTTTGTCTTTTGGGATCGTTATTCCATCCAGGGAAGCAAATTATTTTCATCTTTTATTTTCTGCCCCGTCCAATATCTTTCCGCGTAATTGACACTATTTTATCTTCTTATGGAGACGCCCTGCTCTTATTTAACCCAGAGACTGGGTCCACGATTTCTTCAAGGAGAGTCAGACGTATAGTGGGTGCTATCTATCAAAAGTATCTCTATATGAGGCTTGTTTTCTTTCCTGATTTAATAAACGAGTAGTTTGAACATAGCATACGCCCCACTTCTTTTACTTTACTTATCTTCTGGAGTTTTCCTAATACTTAAATTTCTAAACGTGCATTTGTTATTTCAAAACACTGGTAAAAGTAAACAAAAAACTATTAAATTGTTCAATGTTTTATCTTAGCATTTCATGGTGAATATTTTCAAAGGTCAGTGGTAAGATTTCGGCTTCGTCCGGTGCAAATTAATCAGATTATGAAGAGGCGAAATCATGGTAAATTACATTGCGTAATTGGCATGTATAATTGTCATATATGATTGGTTGATAATTACAGTCGAATATGATTGGCTGATAATTATTAACGGCTATAACTGGCTGATAATAACTAGATGATGTGATTGATGAATAATGATCAGGGTAAAAGGAAGAAGTTGATGGGACTTTTGGTACGAGGTTGTTAGAATTACTAGTCAAGTACGCTTAGTTATTGTGAATAATTCATTGAAGTAGAACATTCAGAGATTGATGCTAAGTCGTATAATTGTATAATGTTATCCTGCAAAGTCCTATTCAACGTTACAAGAGAACAGAAGAAACTTTCTAGACAGTAGTGATTATGGAAAAATTCGAATTTATTCTGTCGGAAAAGACAATTTAAGTGAAATTATTGAATTTAAGTGAAATTATTGAATTTAAGTGAAATTATTGAATCACACATTTTACAGACATCTAAATATACCGGGTGTAACAGCAAAATTGTTCAATTGACAAATTAAGCTTTGAAACGTTGTATCTTAGAAATGATTAAAGATATCTTACTGGAGTTCGATCATAAAAGAAAATGACATATTCATCATTAATTAATGGCTAAGCTAAAGCTAAGGATTGGAAGCTCATGAAGGATTGAAATAAAGTTAATATATATATATATATATATATATATATATATATATATATATATATATATATATGTATAATTCCAAGATCATTTTCCAACTTATTCAAGATTATATTCACCCTCTCTAACTTTCTAACTTTCTGTCCTGGAGTAACAAGGTACCTCACACGTTTCACGTACGAATATTTTTTTCGCTGCTTTTTGGACTGTCATAGCTGAAACTCCTCTCTCACGTGCCAAACGTTTTATGAATTGAGTTGGATCTTTTCTAATTGATCTCTTTAGCTCTAAGTTGAAATGAAGATAACCCTTTCTGTTGTGACCTCCTGATCCAGTTTTCCTCTCTACTGTTTCTTCTTTTTTTAAACTTATTTACCGTTCACTTGATGGTTTTTGAATGAATGTTTAAGATGTAAGCCAGAATATGAATGTTGGTGCCATTACTAAAGGCATGAATGATCTTTTTTCTCTCACCATTGCTCAATTGGGAAGACATAGTGGGGCTGACACAAAATGATTTTAACCTATTCTCTTTCTAGGAGAATAACTCAAAGTGTTTTTCACTGATTCTTGCGACAAATGGTGTCAAGATGGCTAAACGTCTTATGTGAGAACCTGGAAAAAAGAAACTCAAATAGTTTATTTTTTTTTAAAGATATTTGTTATGTTAATTTATCCAGGCACCCATGGACTCTCTCAGCTATAAATAGGAGCAGGCACTGCCGTTTGGAGAGGGAAGTTTCTAGAAGTTAGCTCTGACAGTCAGACCGAAAATTCTTGCTGTAACACTCTCGTTTGTATATGTTTGTATTATTGTTTCTGTTAATATATTTGTTTAACTCAATTCCTCTCTTTGTGTCTTTATTTCTGGCTCTAACAAGGCCACAACAATTTTAAACATTTCGCAGGATGGACAATTATCATATACTGTTACACGATTTGGCCAATTTTGTTGTTACACTCGGTATTATAGCACTTATAGTTAAGATTTTGGGGATCCGTACTATAGAAAGATATAATGAAGCACTAAAACCTCACAGGTCATAAATGAAGGAACGAGGAATAAAGTGAATCACTGGGTTCATGTAAATGGATGGCAGAGGAGGGATTGGACGTGGGTGACAAGCTTTGTTCAGAGCTAAAAAAGAACAAGACACTGAGATGAGCGCGAAACGTGTCTTGCCTGATGACAAAAAGAAATTTGTCCGCTATTGAAGACGCAATTTATGTGCGCCTATCTCGCCCAAATCGAGAAGATATTTGTACACATACAAATTTTGGCCGTATTGGAATAGCATAAAAAGCGGAATGCCAGCAGCACGAGAGAACCGAAATCATTCGGCGGACAGCGTGCAATTGAGATGGACGTACGGATTGTCAGACGGACAAAGAGGAGGTCGAAGTGTGCGTGGCTGAGCTGGTGTCTGTTTCACAACTGCCCAGTGTAACGGCTGAGAACGGAAGCTAAGCAATCCATTTCTTTGAGGTGACCGAAGAAGAAGAAAAAATCTGGCCTGCTAGCGAGCACCGCACTGCACGTTTTGACACCACCCTCTCATCACCATTTTTCTCTACACACTAAATGTAAAATAAAATTTTATTGAACAACAATTTTTAATATCTTTTACTGGATTTAATAATCGTTTCAGGTAAAAACTGGTTTCATCTCCCGTGACAAATATAGCATCTTGTGCGTGATTAATTTTTTTTCACTCTTCGACGCCTATACGACAGATGAAGCGACACAAGCCTCTAGCTAATCAGTCGTTATTTCCATGGCAAATGTTCTGACAGATTACATTTCTTGGTACCGCTACTTCAGACCTTCACAGTAAAAAAAGCTGTTATACCACTGAAACGAATCATATCCATTCCATTAATACCCTTTCTTTTACAATGTTCACCTTGTACAAAGCCAAGGAGCCGTCGAGGTAGAGGGTTACAGTGTAAAGGGTCCAGTTTATGCGGATATGTGAGTAATATAACAGTTAACATTAGACTTGAACAGGTTAAGATTGAGTGATCCGGAGAGCATTCTCTTGGGAGTCGGTTCCACAAAGAAGCTGCTTGTAGGAAGAAGACGTTTCCTCTGGACATTACATCTCACCAGGAGGCCAGGAAGAGAATGAGGGTGTTCGTAGTGAGAGGTATTAGTAGTGGAAAGTAGTTCGCCTGAGCACTTTCCATGGAAATAGCGATAGAGCAGGGAGAGGCTTACGTTGTTTCTGCGAGAAAATGGATGTAGGCTGGAAAATATTTTGTCCCCCACAAAGACGCGGAAACAATTCGGACTCTATCGAAACTAGAAAGTGAAGACTTATCAGCTCCTTCTTGTATATGGCAATAGTGCTCCATTTTTGGCCTGTTCTAACTCTTGTAGATAGTTGATGGAGACAGGTACTTATAGGGAGCCGACCATTTCCAACTATCTTTAGCAATGGATCGTATGTACGAGTTCCACTTGAGGCCTGGCACGGAACCTCCTTGAGGGAAGATTCATTTGTCGCGATTGGTGATAGCTCAAAGTTCGATGAGGGATGATAGAATCTAATTAGTTTGGTTTTCGAAGCATTTGCTAGAATGTCGTTCTCATTGGACATATCCCCCACCCTACAAAAGAATCACTGCTTATGAAACAGACGCCCAAGTGGATATTTCTCCGAACACTACAATCTTAAACTCTTCAAGTCTAGGGTTGAACGTGTTCCTACACATTTTTTTAAACAGCACTCCTTAGCTACTCCTCTTATATAACCCTCTACTTCGAGTGACTCTTGGGGTTTGGATTGAATGAACAATTATATAAAAAGGTGGTCGACCTAGCTTCACTTAGGATGTGCAGACGTGGGATAAGCAGATGACAGAAAGTTATATACGTGCCTCACTAGAGAGGAAAAAATCTGATAGTTTCTTATATATTTCCTGGGAGAAAATACACGTTTGGAAAAAGTTCAAAAGCTACACACCTTCACGCCGAACCATTTGTAATAAAGAAAAGGAACCCGTGGAAAATCATGATTGCCTACGTTCTAAAAAAAATGACATTAGATAAAATGTAAATAATTAAATGGATGTGCGGTGATATAATGGATAGCAAATCGGAGAGCGGAGTTCGAATTCCACTCGAGTTCGTTACATTGACTTCCGCGAAAATACCATTAGGTAAGTCATCTATACTCTTGTGTAAATAGCAAGACATATTTGGCTATATAGCTTTGATTAGCAACCCCTCTAGGATTGAAGTCAAACCAGCCTGGAGAGAGTTGGCTCCGTGAGTCAATCTTGCCAAAGACACACCACTGAATTACGGGATTTTTGACAGCGTAATGCATAGTGACTAAGAAGGAGAAATCTGAGAGCCAGGCCTGGGTTGCATTTATTTACGAGTAAATACCCTTGTTAAATGTATGAGTCCATCTCTTACGCTGACAGTCGTCCCTTTCTAAATATTTTGTCCTGATGCAGGTGTGCCCCAGGGTTCGATATTTAAACCTCCTTTGATCCTAATTCTCATCCATGACCTTCCTGATGGCATCATTCTCAACTCTGTTTCTATGCTGATATCAACTATTTACTCCTTGTCTCAATAGTAAGTCCGATCAGTTCGATAAAGTCAAATTAGCAGCTCATGTAAAAAAGTGACCTACCTATCAGCTGTTAACTGGGGCAAGGAATGGTTTGTTAATTTTAACGTCTCTAAAAACTAAAACTTTCCATCAGAATGACTGGTGCTAACCTCCTCGTCATGCCTTCTCGTGGAAATATTATATTGAATCAACTGCTAGGTCTGCCGTAAAGAATGTTAATGCACTGTGTCGTGCTAGACTGTTTTGCTCTCCAAAATCTATCTTACATATCTATAAGTCTACCATTCGTCCATACTTTGAATATTTCTGCCACATATTGTCCGATGTTCCTGCGGTGGTGTAACTGATAGGGACTCGGAATAAAAAGATTTCAAGATGCTTGATAACATCCAAATCTGCAATGTTATTGGTTCTGACCAGGCATCTCGGCTTCAGTTACTTTCCCACCGCCGTAACATAGCTTCCCGTGCCTTTTTTTTAATAAATACTTTCATGTTAACTTTTCAGGTGAACTTCCTACAAGGGTATCTAGACTTTATGAATTAAAGTGCAGTACTTGATTAGCAACACGGCTTCATGAATTTAACGTTGAATTAGCTCGATGCAACCGTAAGTTCTATGCTAATAGTTTCTTCTTTCGCACTTCTTGCTTGTGTGGCTCTCTTCCAGCTCCATGCTTTCCAGCCAACTTTGATCTTCCAAAATTTTGATACAATGCAGACCGTTGTCTTCTTGATTTCTATTCTTTTGTTGTTCTCGCTCCCTAATAATGTTTCTCTTTTTTCTTATTCGTTCACACGCGATAACCTTTGTGTCTTAGGGGCTTTACCGCCTTTCCTGCGTTGAAATGATTAAGAAAAATATGATAACCACAAACCAATACAACCCAGATATTATCAAGTAAATATTTAATAGGAATTATTCAACAAAATCCGCCAAATACTATATCTGAATACTTACGAAATATAAATGCTATATAACAAAATATAAATGCTATATAACAAAATCTTACTCCAAGTACTTACATATGTGTTCACAGATATGTGTTTATGTATGATCATATATGAACCTGTGACCGACTGTTCAGGACGTTAGCTTTCCATCCACGAGTCCAGATTTCGAATCTCACCCTGTCAGGTCATCGTTCTAGGTAGGCGATTTTAGCTCGCGGCACATTTGGTAACTTTTTGAAAACCCACACTTGACACAAGCCTTGCGACTTAGATTGAGTCAGCCTCGTTGTTAGCATAAGGTCACAAGTCATTATTTTATTCAACCTGCTCGCACTGATTATGAGCTCTCTCCCCAAAACTCTAAGGTCCGCTCAGCAGAGTTGAATAATGAACCACAGGTGGACGGTGTGGGTGTTGTAAAAAAAAGTAGATATCTGCAACAGGATTGGCAAGTCGACTAGTGTGCTTGGGAGCGAGTAGCCGACTATTTCATAGGTGTATCTAGTCAGGTCACTGTGTGTGTTCTAGCTGTGGCGTGGTCAGGTTATCGGGAACACTACCAGTTCGCGCACCTTAATTCTCGGGTGAGAATGGTTCCGACAGAATTAAAAACCAGACCTGTCAAGCATCAACGGCCAGCTAGCATAGACGTGGAAATGTAAAAATACCAGGGCTGTAGGCACTCCTTCAGTGTCATGAAGGTATTCAAATAGGAGAATGAAAAATCTGATACACTATTTCCATTATTCGGACTATTGTCCTCATCTTTGTCGCCATATTTATTACAACATTTCGGCCGTTGTACGCTCCGGTCTTCTTCAGGTGGTTGGAATGTCGAACTCAACCCTTTATTTTGCTTGCTGGGGCAGACTGTTCTAGTTCCACGTGTCATGTTTAATGGATGTCAGTTATCTTATGTTAATTCCCCTCTCCACGTTCTCCACTGTCTTAATCGGGTATTGAACTTTGTAAATAGTGTACATAATACCTCTTCTCAGAAATATAGACAGATACTGACAACTCTGATGCAACACATCTGATGTAACATGCTATTCGTACTTAGTGTTGCTTAATATTGTAATTTGCAATTGAGTCTTGTAACGATATTTTTCGAAGGTCATACTCGACAACCAGGTGCCAGCCATCATCAAATCAATTTTGAAAAAGTTGTAAACATTTGTGACTCAATTTCTCAGTTTGGTATTAAAGTGTCAATAGATAAAAAAAAAAAATCAGAAAATAATACGACCGCTCACTAAAAACACTCGAAAAAATCCTCTTCGTTTTCATTTATAAGATAAACCTATCTAATCTTGGTTCATGTAATGTCACAATCAATTCAAATCATTTTTAGTGGTCGGTGTTCATGCCCAGATAAATGTTTGGAGCAACACGATCTTCATTTCTTGGAATAGATCAGACTAAATAAGTGGTTAAAGTAGCTGTTTATTTCTTATTGTCGTCAGTAGTCGGAAACTGATCCCCTATAAATGCCAGTAGTTTGAAGAGTGATTTCAAACTAGAGAGGTAGGGGAGTTTCATCCAATTTGAAAGATTGACACTATATGTACTATTTTCTATTCTAATTTAACGCCGGGCGTTTCACGTTCTCTCAGACTAAACTAAGCTTAATAGACATTGATAATTTGTGAACCTTTTTATTCCGGAAATCACGAGACCCTTTTAGTTGATTATGTCGTACTAGGAAATAATATTCAACATATTTCTTTCCGTCTCCAATTCGAGATTATTTTTTATTTCACTAACTCAAGCATTTTATGAGTTTTGTCTTCTTCGACTTCGCACTTGGAAATAACGGATTTTTTTTCTCTTCCTCTCACCGTCTTTTATTTATTTCCACCCCTCGTTCCCCCCCGTCGCCCCCCTCGTCTCTCAATTCAGGCAACAATATTACTATGAGTTCTTTACGCGTGCTATTCTAAGATTGGCTGACCTGGTGTCGTTCTGGGAGGCTCTAGTCTCTTTGTAAGTCACGTTCTGTTGGTTTTTTAATAAATATCTCTGTTCATTTGATATTCTATTTTCTTCTTCTTTTTCTTTATATGTTTTAGATAATCTGTTGTTCTCCAGACCCCCTCCACACCAACCTCCGTCGGAAGATACAGTCTACAAATAAACGAAATTGCTTTTTCTTGACTTTCTCTTGGTCTGACTTGGTGAACTCATCACTCTGAAAATTGTCGATATCTGCAAATAAATCATCTCATAATTATCGTTAGTAATTTATTTGTTGTGAGCTTCAATAATATTTACAACCGGAACGGTTTCTTGGTATGCCAAATGTTGTCATATGTTTAAGAAGCAAATCAAAATAAGATATTGAATCCTGTTACCTAAAAAAAAAAAAAAATATCCATGAAGGTCATGTCTATAACGAGGCTAGTCTAGTCTAGATCTGAATCTCATGGTGGGCCGTTTTGTAAATTGGTTGTAATTTTCAATAAAAGAAGGCAAAAAGGTTATTTGTCCAAAAAAATGAAGACGAGTAATGCCTTTTCTATTATTGGGTTGTCTTGCTTTTATAACAGAAGCATATTTCTAATTAGTTCTCGAGTAGCTTTTAGTTCACGTTATTTTTGCTTAAACCTCGTTGTCGTTGCTTTTAAGCTCATCAGAAATTTCACTTTAGCATTGCATTCATTAAGTTTTATTTTCACCTTATATTCCTATGTTTAGAGATAGGTTTGAATATCGTCCGGTTTATACTCCTCGCCGACTTTTTTTTTTAACAGGAATATAGTTTTATAGTTGGAAATTAAAATTAAAATAAGAAAAATAAACATTTTGCCGTATTCACGTATGTGCATTTATTTTATTGATACACTGTATTTTATTTTAAAATTAAAATAAATATCTATTCAAGTATTAACATTTAGCAGACGTTGTAATTATCATATTTTTTTAAAAGTTGATTCGCAGGAAAAATCAAAGAAATTCGAATTAGGATCTCGTCATTTATAAAAACTTTTTCGGGGTGAAAAGATTTATCTCCCTTACACATGTTTTCTGGCATAAATCATTTTAGAAATAAATTTCTTTTGTTTACTGATTGACTAATTCGTTTTATACGGATTTGAAGATTATTTAAAGCAAGCATATATTTTTAGATTGTAAGAATTTTTCTTTTTTTTTAGGTAATAATTGTTTAGTGATAAAAGTTTACTTAACACATAGCTGGGGTTGAGAGAACAGGTGGATTCATACCTTTCCCAAGGTTACTTGATCATAAGTGAATATAACCAACCCGACAGAAATTGAAACACAGCTCTCCTATTAACGATTCCGAGTCATTATCCAGTACACCACCCGCACATCTAAGCTTACATAGTGACCAGGTTCGACGTTGCTTAACTTTGGTGATCGTACGGGAGACGGTGTTCCAAAGAGATTTGACCATAAACCAATTACTTTCGAATATTGTACTACTTCTTGCTATCTTGTTAATGTGTGAATATATATACTGGATATACTAATGCCTATATAGGACCTTGGAAAGTAGAGAAGACCGATATATTTTCTTTCTTTCTTTCTTTCTTTCTTTCTTTCTTTCTTTCTTTCCAAGCTTCCATTACTAGATCTTGCTTTCCTATTATATATATTAGGTTGGTGCAAAAATAATGACGTAACAATGTCGTTTTTTGACGTATTTTTTAACGTCAAAAAACGACATTATTACGTCATTATTTGTGCACCAACCTAATATATATATATATATATATATATATATATATATATATATATATATATATATGAAGAGTAAAGAGAAACTAAAAAAATTATACCCATTCTGATTCTGGTTTAAATGAGTAGATATTAATATTCTGTTGCTTTAAATCTCATAACATGCGATGATTATTCCAGAATTCTTGAAGCTAATATTCTTAATTCCATGGCATCAGCGAAAGAATACTTTTAGTTACTTTATTTTACTGCAAATATATAATTAATTTCTTTTAACCGAAAGACATCCTACAGCGTTTCGTTTTCAACGGATTTTCTCCCTGGACGACACTCAGCATCCCAACGTTTGACCGTTATATACGAAGGGTCGTTCTCTTAGTAAACATTCGGCATACGATTATAAATTGCCAGCTGCACAATCTGTTCTAGCATAAAAAATTCAATAATAACGGGATACTTCAATTTCAAATTCTTGTTCTTCGTTGTTCATCACCAACAGCTTTAGATTGCTTCTGTGACGCAAATCACAAGAAAATATAGATAATATAAGGTAAGGCTTCAAGAACACCAGAAATCTGTAACGCGTGGGGAAGCGGAAAAATCAGGCGTGGTGACCACATATGGAGAGAAATGTGGGGGTCACCACCCTCTGTGGGATCAGGTTGAGATCATAGACAAAGAACACCATTGAAAATTTCGTAAACTTAAGGAATCAGCACATATGCTAGGCCACAAAAATCTCCTGAGCCGACCAAGCATAGAAATGAATACAATATGGGAACCAGTAATAAGGAGTGCCAGAGATAAGCGATAATAACAACACAAATTGCAATATGAGCTCTGGTAAAAACATAAAATTATAACAGCAAAACTTTGCAATATGAGCACTGGTAAAAAATGTTTGCTGAAGCCATTAGGTTTATAATACCCAGAAATTCATACACAGATGTCCTCAAGGAAACATGACACAGTAGATAAAGGCGTTAGTTGGATCCAGTGACAGGACCCAAAGAGTGTGAGTTCAATACCCGGTTAAGACAGTGGAGTACTTTGAGAGGGGAATTAACAGAAAATAACCGATAACTGACATCCATTAAACATGGTGAAATAAAGGGTTCAGTTCGACATTCCAACCACCTGAAGAAGGCCGGAGCGTACAACGGCCGAAACGTTATAATAAATATGGCGACAAAGATGAGGACAATAGTCAGAATAACGTAAATATAGTGAGCAATAGTAAAAAAAAAAAAATAATAACGGACGCACCAAAAATCATGGTAGGTGGCGCCATTGTAACTTGACGTATTTATACTACCCAATATTCAATGTATAGCAGGTCACTGGCCAAATGTGTATCACTTTCTCTTCAATAAGAAGAAGGTAGAGAAAACGTGCAGAGATATCATGGCGGAAGTGATGACACGAAGATGGATAAATAAAAGCCGATGGAGGCATTGTGATTGTTTGGCTAACATAACGTTGAAAATTACTAAGGCTATCATTTATGTGGATGGTACTTAGTAAGGCGTAGAATCTGAAGGTACTTTACCGCAAACAACATCTATCATCACCAGAGAAGAACAACCACGGCTCATTATAGGAACATAATGGCCGTAGATGGCCGTAACATCTTTCAGGTGGACAACGCATTATGTCAAACAACACAAGGTCTTTAGGAATGGTTTCAAGTATATGGAAACTTGTGATGCTATGACTGTTAAACACCGCTAGTCCGGATCCCATTTAAAACAGGGGATGTGTTTTACACAACTACTTCACTCTGTAGAAATGTCACTGTATAACTTGCAGCCCTTAGCCCTCTGATACCATATTCCATTCCAATATTTAAGGTATTTTGAGGACACATCTGATCGTAAAGGGACTGTTTTGCGGACACATATCGGACCAGTATAATATTAGACATCGCAATGTTTTGCCTCATAACATTGTATAACTGTATTAAAAAAACAGCAACTTTTTAATGGAAAATATATTACAATATTAAATTTTCCTGATCAAATTTCTATTCTTAAAAAAATGTTTGAATTTGATTTCGCTGCATATTACAATTATTTCGTAATTACTATGAAATCTCAAGTCAGACATAAGACGGTAATTACGTTTGTCTGGAAATGTCAACAAATGAGAGAAGAATAAATATTTGAATAAATAAATTTTATAAATGATTAGAAATCTTAAAATTTGAACAAATGATTTATCAAAAAAAAATTTAACAAAAGATTAGAAGTATAAATATTTGAACAGATGTTTTGAGCAAACAGACGATGGTAATTACGTTTTCACAAAAATGTGGGTGTCTAAATATTCGAATAAATGCCTTGAACAAAAGATTTGAGCAAAAGATTTGAACAAACGATTGGATGTCTAAATATCCGAATAAATGTTTTGAACAAAAGATTTGAGCAAAAGATTTGAACAAACGATTAGATGTCTAAATATTCGAATAAATGCCTTGAACAAAAGATTTGAGCAAAAGATTTGAACAAACGATTAGATGTCTAAATATTCGAATAAATGCCTTGAACAAATGATTTGAGCAAAATATTTGAACAAACGATTGGATATCAAGATGTCGAATAAATGATTTAAAAAAGGATTAGCGGTTTACATGTTCGAACAAATGATTTTCGCAAAAGATTAGAACAGCTAAACAGAAGTCTAAGTATTTGTACGTAAAATTTGCACAAATAATCTGAGTAAGAGATTTGGACAATTGGCTGGAAGAATATTTGAACAAAGGATTTGAACAAATGGTTTAAACAAATGATTAACATTTTAAATATTCGAACAAATGAGCTGAGCAAAAATTTGAACAACTGATCAAAAGTTGGAAAAATGATTTGAACAAAGGATTTGAAACATCAATCTCCAAGTATCATCCGTATCTCGAAAGTAACCCGACCATTAGAAAAGAATTTGGGGAGAGATTTGAACGCAGCAAGGCAACTGGCTATAGTCAAGTATCTTTATGAAGAAATAGCTGAATAAAAATATTCTTACATAGCCGTCACACGAAGAATTCCCAGGTAACTTAACTGAACACTGTCAGTGGAAATGGGCGGGGCTTGATATTCTTAGTACTTATTAATTTAAACGACATCAGAATATATTTATTTGACCACAGCCGGCGAATTTACCGACTGAACTTGGCTCTTTCGTAGGCTTCATTAGGCTTTAGTGTTTACTTTTAATTTGTGTAATTTGCCGTATAACGGCCATTGTTTATGTAAATATTTGATTCGCTGTTTGTTAAGAGAGCTTCATTTGTTTTTATAGTCCATTAATAAGACTTAACTGATTATTTTCCAGGAGACGCTTAATTACGATAACGATGGTTATGTTTAAATCGATGAATGATTTCATCCAGATATTTACTAACCGTAGGTCAAAGTCTGGTACAAGGATAAATAAAAAAAAATATAAAAAGTAAGGGATTTTCTTGTTCCTATCTTTTTATTAGGTATACTTGCCTTGGAAATTGTCAATTTTCATTCTAGTTTTAGAATGGATCTGATTTTTGGACAAAAACGCAAATATCTGCGTCACCAACAAATATGATTAGATTGAGTCATAAATAATTTCCGTTTTTGGAACGCAATTGTAATGATCTATGTATCATCGTCACTACTATGTAGCAGTTAATACGTTTGCAGTACGCAAACATATGACAATCCACAACACAAAAGGCCGTAGATTTTCAAAGGTAGATCTTCATAACCGATTTTAAAAGCTGAGTTCCGTGAAACCAAGGTATTGTTGTGCGTGTCGAGGGATCATCGGGGTATTATCCATTCAGGCTTCTTCAAACCCAGTGAAATACTAAATGCGCATTTATACGTTCAGCAGAACAGCTGTGGCGTTAGGACATGTCAGTTTTGGAACTGTGATATTCCCCTCAATTTGAAAGTTGGAGTTTGACACAATAAATTAGGACACAATTTTTTTTTATTTTTTGAAAATCATTACTGTTTTTTGAGAAAATTTCTCTGAAGGTAGATCTAAACGGTTCAGAATTATAACGTTCCGGTGATCAGAGAAAGCCTTATAGCACATCATTATAAAATTTTATTATTTTCTGAAGATTTACAAATTTTATATGGACTATATGCATGGCAAAAGGACATTATTATTAAAACATTAAGACATTCATTTGCTTGAAATTATAATGAACAATTCAACTATATTATGATGTAATGTATTATACAATGCAGTAGCTTTAGTGCGATTTTCAATAAATAATGTAAATTTAAAACATTTTGTCCTATAATTTTTTCCCAGCACCATTATGGTGTTATATAAATTTTTATCTATTTCTAAATGATCTAACAAATCTAATTTATTGCGTAGCCTTTCTAGTAATCTTTTACAAAATTTTTTTACATAATTTTTACTTATCGAATATAGTAAAAATTGAATATTTTGCTTGTGGTGATTCATAATTAGTATTCCGATTTGAGTATATTTTCCATTCAATGTATCTAATACAAAAGATACCAACTTTATTTGAATTTATTCTTGAAATACTAAAAAATTGAAGTCAGTTTGTCTGCAAAAAAACCTGCGGAAATTTGCTATTTCTGTTCATTTTCCAGACGTTCTTTAAAGCTAAATGCTAAAAAATTGTTAAAATCTATGGATTCCAGTTCGTATCACATGAAACATTTCACACCTCGTGTAATGTTAATTTTCTAAAACAAGTAAAAAAATCAACCTGTCCTAATGTGACGTGGTCGTAACAGTTTGATCAAAAAGCGCCCTGCATGGAGCTAGAATAACACAGGAAAAATGGAACACGGTTGGTCTGTTCAACCCTCAGCCGCCATATTGACCCTACCTTGCAGTAACCAATTATTTAACTTTTCCATCGCTACAAAACGCTTTGATGAAAAAAAAAAACTTTCTTCAATGAAACCTGGATTCAAGAGTTTCTCGAATATTCTTCAAATCGAAACCTGCCAAATTTTATTTAAAGAGACGATCAAGTGGTAAAATTCATTGCAAATAATGGCGAATATATAACTGAATTGAATGTAATTGCATTCTTTATTCTAAACAAAGGCAGAAATTATCTCTGGATCAACCTAATAACAGTTTCACAGCAAGTGGCTTATGTTAATGCATACCCCACTTGCCTGCGGAATTTAGTTTTAAACATAATTTGTGCATTTTCCTTTTTCGTTTATTCAAAATCTAAATTCCAAATACCCTTCATCTTACATAGTAAACGCAAGGTTAGAAGTCAGGCCGCTGAAATCCCCCTCAATGATTTCGAGAATATGTTCTAGAATATCCCACACGATTTTATTTTTCGGAAATATATCATATTAAATATAATAGCGTAATTTATTTGTCAATTTGTCTTATATACCATAAAATACATTGTCTCTGTTTCAATTTAAATTGAAACACTAGTTCCCATACAATCACAGAAAGTAAGCGCCCTTGATTACACTCTTCCTGTTATAATTTAGCTCTGTCGAGAACAACCCCGCGGTATTGTTGGGCCTAGCTTACTTCAAACATCACCGATTCTCGTACGATCACTGAAGTTAAGCAATGTCTAACCTGGTCTGTACTTAGATGGGTAACCGCTTGCTATTACCGGGTGCTGTAAGCTTTGATGTGCGGATGGTGTATAATCGGTCGAAATTAGTAATCGGATTGCCGTTTTCAGTTGCCTTCGTTATCGTCATTTACGCTCAAATACCTCATTGCGAGGTAAGAATCAAAGTATTGTCCCCCAGCTATGGGTTAATTAGTAATACTTGTATCACTAAACCATTATTATCTCAAAAAATAATTCTTACAATCCAAAAATATTTTTCTGGCTTTAAATAATCTGAAAAGTGCTCATAAGCCATAGAAAAGGAATATAGCAAAATCAGTTAATGATTGTTGTCTATCAATATTTGATTGTCAAACAAATACATTTTGGGTTTATTTCAATAATAATTTGAACAGGTCTTTAAGAATTGACGACGGTAATTACCTTTTATTAAAAAATAGAATGAAGAATAATTCTAACGAGAGAAAGTGGATAAAAGATAAACAACAACAATGATAATAAACTAGATAAAAATAATTGCCCCAAAGAAAATTTGCTGCCTAAATACATACATACATACATATATATATATATATATATATATATATATATATATATATATATATGTATATATATATATATATACGTACGTACATACATATATATATATATATATATATATATATACGCTTACATACATACATACATATATATATATATATATATATATATATATATATATATATATATATATATATATATATATATACACCTATGTATAGGATTGTCACTTTTTTGTGTGTGTATATATCTAAATACGTCTTTTTGTGTGCGTATATATATAAATATGTTTATATATATATATATATATATATATATATATATATATATATATATATATATATATATTATATACCCTAGTATAGGATTATCACATGTATGTGTGTATATATATCTAAATACGTCTGTTTTGTGTGTGTATATATCTAAATACGTCTTTTTTGTGTGTATATATCTAAATATATGCAACTGCGTGCGTATGTATTATAATCTGATTGTGTATGTATTGTCTTTTGAAAGATATCATCCTCCCCTACCTATATTTAGAATTCAAATGTATCTATGTTGTCATTAAGCTGTGAAAAAAAAGTTGATCTAACTTAATTCAATAAAAGCAAAATAAATAGAATAACATGTATTTTTTCTATTTTCGGAAATTTTATAATTTTAAACTTAATAGAGATTAAATTTAAATTTTGTAATTTTTAATTTTTAATTTTCAATTTCAAATTTTATCGTATAATTTAATACTTATTAGTTAGAATAAATTCAATTTTAGTCTAACCCCAACATTAAGGGATTAAATAGTTATTATCACCTCAGTTGGTTGTCAAGTTTTTTGAAATTCTCGTATATTTGTATTTTGATTGGTCCTTCCAGCTGATGTTACAGCGTTTCCCCTTGCGAGGGGTGGTTAATTTATTCGAACCTTTTAAAACCTTTTATTCTACATTCAACACCATCACTTGATAAGAAACCAGAGGTGTTGAAAGAAAATGGCTCTTTTTGTAGTGATTTTATAACATATTTATGTTACAATTTTCGAATAAATAATTATATATATATATATATATATATATATATATATATATATATATATATATATATATATATATATATATATGAGTAAGAAAATATATAGTTTTAAGAGTTATGTAACATTCCTTTTCAGAAAGTTTGCCTACTCTATCGCTAATTTTGAATTTATCAGTTATTTTTTTTTTTTAAATTCGCTTGAAGATGGAACAGAGTTTACTTTAATTCAATTTAATTTCAATAATCATATTGAACTTTTCGGCTCTTGTTTTGAAACATGAGAACTCTTATGTAGCGCGTTGGAATCATATTTTTAAATAAATAATTATATATATATATATATATGTTTGTGTGTGTGTGTGCATGTGTGTCTGTGTGTGTGTGTGCGCATGTGTGTCTGTGTGTGTGTTTTTTTTATCTAAAAACTAAATTCTATTACTGCCACATTCCTTGATTAATTGTAGCTACCGGTGAAGTCACACTTATAATTTGAAGCATATTCTCTCGCTGACAAATGTTCACTTGTTATCATCCTATTTTTTCCCGTAAATATTTGCCAATATAACGACCTTTTCACGTTTGATTATCATTTTTGCCGCAGAAAGATTTTAAGACCGACACTCGCCTGTCAGTTTCGAAAAAGTTAAAGCTGACACAATAATAGATAAGGGCCAATAAAAACTCCGCTGCTAAGATCGAGGGCAGAGGGCATTAATTTTACATATTTCATCCCGGTCCTAAAATATTTCACCAGCATCCTCAGATAGAACGCATGCAGTTGCTATGTGGCAGTTAAAAGAATTGACTGAATCGGGGAAAGCCAAACTTTAAACCTGAGCAAGCCATTTTACGACGTCTAATGTTGTGGCAAGGATCATAAAACCTTGGCATAAATGAGATATTAGAACTCCTTCGCTATCGAGCATTTGAAAAAACAAAAAAAACTGTCCCTCCGAACTGTGATGAAGAATCGGGGGAGTTAAATAAAGAAGTTCTAAAATGTGGGACTGAACTGTGGGCCGAGCCGTTGGTGTGTCGTCAAGGGGGTCAGTGCCAGAGCAATGGGGAAGTCATCGGAGCGGAACATGTTCAAGGGAGCGGTAAAATGACAACGGTCAGTTGAACAGCGGATCGAAGATGACTGATCGGTCGGGTCGGGTCGGGACCAAGAGAAATTGGTGAGAGACATCATAAGCCTTCCTTCCGCGCTGGCAAACAACGGCCCTGTTCATAAGAGTGTGAAACTGTGGAATTACAAATATCGAGCTCATCTCAGTGGTAAAGAAGAGGACAATTTGTCTTAAGTTCATTTTACTCGCCTCCTCTTTCAATGATTCTACTTGAAGTGCGTATTTTCTTGATTTCAAATCAAATCTTGGACATTTTCCAACATATTTCAGTGAAATTTTGCTTTCGCAAATATATAGTCTATAAATATATAGATATATGGGAAAATAGGCGCCATGAGGATAATGTTAATGGTCATACATTAAAATGTTCATTGAAAATCATATATATATATATATATATATATATATATATCAAAGGCAGGATGTGTGTGTGTGTGTGTGTGTGTGTGTAACAAATGCACGGCCGCAGGTTTCGACGGATTTGCACCAAAATTTACATGCACATGCTCCAAGTTAGCGGGAAGATCAAGACCGACTTTAATAATAATTGATATTTTCATGATTCTACGGCAGTTTTCATGTAGTTTTCGGCCATTTTGTACGGGTCAGAGTGAGACCCTATAGCTGGCTGCCACAAATAGGCAGGAAGATTCTATTAGCCAGCGTGACAGCCAACAGCTGACTGACACGAATGTTAACTAGCATGCTAGCATGCAAAAAAATCGATAGCTGCATTCGTCACAAGTGGGAAAAATTTAAATCTGCATGGCACTTTACTCCAATTGGCTCATTCGCTTGCTTAAACTCAACGTTGATTCTGATTCCGCAGAACTGTGTTGAGTGTGAAAAAGTATTTGTTGTTAACATTCTTTTTTCATTCGGTTTTTCCAGTTACGAGTCCTTTTTTAAAGCTGGTCGTTTTGTGTTCATTTTGTTTAGTTCTTTTTTCGTAACCGATTTAATGTTTAGTATAGAGCTTAGAAAAACTTCGCAGTGTGAGACAGGGAAGAAGTAAGGCATGTAGCAACATCAGCACGGCAAAGGGCACTCCTTTAAAGGCTAGGAAGGGCAAAAATATTTTAAGTCAAGTGATAGCGATTGCTGTATGAGTCATACGAATTTTGAATCAAGCACGGGCAACGCCGGGCCATGCTGCTAGTATATATATATATATATATATATATATATATATATATATATATATATATATATATACTACAGTTAAAAAGTTTGAAGACGCCCCAGAATTAGTATGGGATGAACTTGACAGAAGAGTGAAAAAAAAAAAAAAAATGAAAAAGACATCTCAGAGTCATTGAAAAAAGAATGGAATCAATTATCAAACTGAGAAACTTTTCCCAACGAACGCCAAACATTTGTTCGGCAGTAATCAAAGCGAAAGAAGGATATTGTGTCGAGAGCAAAATTTAATCATAAAATGCCTTTTCTGTCATAATAAAATTTCTAAGAAATATGACTTATGATTTTTTTAACCATGTATAATATTTATTTTTCTCTTATTTAAATCACAAAATCTTCTGGGCCAATTTAAAAGAATTACCAAACATAACCTAAAACATTTGAACTGTAGGATATATATATATATATATATATATATATATATATATATATATATATATATATAAGAAAGAACAGTCAAATTTATAATTCAGAGTTCTTTTACATTTATTTTTAAAATTAGTGCTCGATAAATTGCTTGAAATTTAGTTTTGCGTTTTGAGATCTGGGTTATGGTTTTGAAACATAGTAATTTCTGTGCCGCGATGAATACATATTAAAAATAAATAAATAATTATTATTATTACTATTATTATTATATATATATATATATATATATATATATATATATAGATAGATAGATGTGTGTGTGTGTGTGTATATGTGTATATATATCTGTGTACATATATATGTGTATATATACGTGTGTAAATACAATATATATATATATATATATATATATATATATATATATATATATATATATATATATATATGTATATATATATATTATTTACAAACGTTCCAGTTGATCAAACTATAGACATTATCCCCAATTCTATATACTAATAATTCCATCCCTCTGTCATCTATCAAACCATCCATCCTAAAAAAACTACTACACGCATGCACAACCAAAGTCGCATTCTATGACCATAATGTCAACATTTACATCCAAACTAATGGTATTAGTATGGGTCATCCACTTTTCTAACTATTACATGTCTCATGTAGAAATACGATTTACACAGGTCCGCAGTCCGAAAATATATGCTTGCTACGTAGACAATATTTTTTATTTCAGCTAATAACATAGAAACACTTAAGACAACATTTGAGAAAAACTCCGTCCTTAACGTTACCTATGAACTTAGCCAAAAAAACAAATTTCCATTCTTAGATGTCCTCGTTGAATACAGCAATAACACTTTTATTACATCATTATACAAAAAACCCACCAGCAAAAAGTCGTGCCACCTTAACTTCAAAAGCGAATGTCCACTTAGGTACAAAATAGCAGTAATAAAAAACTTTCTAAATAGAGCACACCAGAACTCATCGTCTCGTCTACTCTTCCTCAAAGAACTTAATAATGTTAAACAAACACTAATCAACAACGGCTTCCCTAATCACCTTATAAACCACCAAATTAGACTATTTCTCCCTAAAGCAAGTAATAACGATAGCGAACACAGCCAAAAATCACATACACATTTATTACAAAAAACAAATGCATATTAATTACAGACAAGTCGAATCTTCTCTAAGGCATATTATAAAGAAATATTCTACTCCAATTGACCCGAATAAAAAAAATCAAATTGAGTATCTATTATAAAAAAATTAAGACAGCTAAACTTATCCTCAAAAATAACAACACACCAGTTAAGTCAAAATTACAAAGAACGAACATTATCTATGAGTTCAAATGCCCCTTAAGGAACTGTGTTCTTGATCAAACCGGACTCATAAATAATTACATGGTTACTCAACCACATGCTTATCCAGACGTTTTACGTTACACCTATCTGATCACAGCTCCATTAGAACCCATTTAAACACACACACAAACTTACCAGACTTCATTAGAAACATACTAGTAGAAAACACAAATATATTAACTGCATCCACCTGCAAAAAAGACTAAAAATAATCGAAGCTTTAATAATAAAAAAAGAAAAAGCCAACTCTTAACAATATTAACTACGTGCTTACCGTATTCGGAAATAAAAAACATCCCTACCACGCACTAATACATACACAGAACGCACTCACTCAATTAAGCTGAAAATTGAATCATCCTAAAGGTATAGCCGAAAGCGTTCGGAAATATAAAACATTTGGACAGTTCTTACTTACCTTTGTCCAGAAAAGAAAGCTCTTGTCAGAACACAAAAAAAATTAAACCGTAGTACCTTGTCTGTCGTTTTTAATGAAGCATATATATATATATATATATATATATATATATATATATATATATATATATATATATATCTCGCAAAGTTAGTGTTAATAAACAATTTTTACCAAAATGATACAAAAATATCTTGAAATACTAAAGAGTAAATTTATTCAATAAAATGGCCTCCAGACGACTTCGGAATCTCCTCGAATTCTTTGGGACAGTCTCCTTGTTTAAGTAGGTGAATGCTACAATAATCCTTGCCTTCAGTTCATCTTTGGTGTTACAAGGAGTTTTGTTGGTCTCTTGCTCAGGTTCAGCCCAACATAATAATGAAAGGGGTTTGCAATCTGGGGAGTTAGGTGGCTAGATGTAAGGGGTGATATGGTCGCAGAAATTGTCTTGACTGTGTTCTGCTTCTGTGGCCTGGTTCAAAATCCGGTTGCCCGACATAGGGTCTCCTAGCAGCCACTCTCTTGATCCAGGGCAGCACTATCTCCTCAAGGCACTTGATGTAGGCCTTCGTGTTGCTTCTGAGGCCTTGTGGGAAGATGATCACTCCAAGCACCATGATGTTGACTGGATATATCATCCAACTCTTTCCGAATCCTCTACAGTGTCCTCGGATTGACAGCCAAACACATTGAAATGTTCGTTTTGGAGTTTCCAGCGTGAATGTCAAGCAGTACAGCAGGCATTTTCCAAATTTCTAGCGGTGTGAATTGCGTCAGGGTGCTCTCTTTCTCACAGACGTTGCTAAACTCACCCTAATCTCCTGTCCAGTTGACACAATCAAAAACAACCGGCATACGCAAGAATGAAAATAAAAATTGGTGACAATTTACACATCACAACCTGTATATATTAATAAATATACATGTTTTATACACAACCTAATCCTCAGGTGATGACACATGTATATTTATATTTAAATATGTATATTGGGTTGGTGCAAAAATAATATCGTTTTTTGACGTAGTTTCTAACGTCAGAAAACGATATTATTTTTGCACCAACCTAATATATATATATATATATATATATATATGTATATATATATATATATATATATATGAAGAAATGTAGTTTAAGCTGTGCTATATTATGGGATAGAATGTAAATATAAAAAGTATATTTTTTAATATATACAGGTTGCGATTGTGTCCAGCATTAAACAGCCTGTCGCCTCTGAGTGTTTATATATATATATATATATATATATATATATATATATATATATATATATTTCGCTCTGACTTTTTTTTTTAATATTATTCTTTATTTTCCATAATTTTACTACACGTGTTTCTGGTCTCTCGACTGACTTCAGGTAAAAGGCGGAGATTTCCACATATTATTAAAAATAATTAAATTTTCCATTATGTTTTACAATGTTAAATATTCTCGATATGAGACAGTCTCTGTTTTTGTGTTAGTAGTTTGAATGTCTTTCTTGAATATATATATATATATATATATATATATATATATATATATATATATATATATATATTAATGTTCACCCAATATAAGGGCGTTGTATATATATATATATATATATATATATATATATATATATATATATATTAATGTTCACCCAATCAAGGGCGTTGAACCACTCAAGGTACAGGTTACTGTGTGTTGTTGTAGGAGCTTAAGAAAGGGCAAGAATTGAAGTTCTTTGGGGCTATACAGGAAAGATAACCTCCAACTCTAGACATAAAGAGGTCAAGATCTAATTAGTGAATAATATTCAAGAGTTCAGTGGAGGACGTGAGAAGTCTAATGCGGAAGTAGACTTTGGAAGGAACCGGAAGAGGCAATCGTTAACAAGAAACAATTTATAAGCCTCTACTTTCGTTCAAAAGGCAGGCAAGTAGTGTGAATCTGAACATAGGGGGACCTAACTACTCTTATATATATGTATATATATATATATATATATATATATATATACATTCACGAGGAATTTTCGCTAAACTTCCGATCTTTGAATTTCAACATACAAATGCGTATGTATATAGACAACAGCACACATATACATACATATGTCAAATCCCATACTGTCCACATATGTTTATGTCTGTATGAGCCCCGGTGGACGAGCGAGTGTGTATGTGTGTCTGCGTACCTCATCGGGTGTACGGACATGCATCTATGTTTGCGTTAACATGAGTGACATCATGACAACGATTCCCACCGCCAATTCCATTATAACACCAATACACGCAATCTACATAAATCCAAAAAATTTTTTAAATATGAACCCAGCCAAATATATATATATATATATATATATATATATATATATATATATATATATATATATATATATATATTCCAACTTGAAGCAATCGGACGTCTAGCCACACTGAGGAGCAGTGAAACTGTTTGTCTGTGGATGACTATATATTCTCCCGGAAATCCGGTTGAGCTCTCTAGGTTTAAAAAAAAAAGCAGCTGCTACTACTTCTATTCAGCATTACTCTTCAAGTAAACTGAATTGAGTTCTCCGAGCCGCAGGCGTATTTCGTATAGAGAAAAACGTTAAAATTCCATTTCTTTCAGCCGTGCGACAATGGCCTAGAGGTAAGATATTTGACTAATGCCAAGTGAGTCGGGTTTCGATCACGGAAAACAATCGGACTTCTAGGCACATTGAGGAGCTGTGATGCAGCGAAACAGTCTGTGGATGTCTCTATATATATATATATTTAAAAAAATAATATGAAAAATTGACACCTGGCGATGAAACGCGTCCCAAGAACTTTTTAAATAATGTTTGTTCATACCTAAAATTATATAATATATATATATTTAGTTTATGAAAAACTAGGTAATCCGTATGGGCAAACCTAAGGAGGATAAAATCCAGAGAGCTCAATATAAATCCAGAGCAAATAATTTATATATATATATTTATATATATTATTGAGTGGTGTAATTTTTTTAATTAATAATACTGTGCGTTTTCATCCATACTTTTAGCTATAATCAAGGATGTTTTTATTTTTACTTTTAACTTTATATATGCATTGTTTAATGCATGTATTTAGAGGTATACTAATGTTTTATTTTCCAAACACTATTAGCACATTGTAGCCGGAGTTACAGTTGATGTTATTGAGTTGTTATTTTCTTCTTTATTAAAAATACTGATGGCTTTCGGCTATAAACATTTCCATACATTCAGTTAAAAGAAAAAAGAAAATCATTCTATATAATGACTAAAATTATAACCGGAAGCGCTCAACTATGTATATATATATATATATATATATATATATATATATATATATATATATATATATATATATATATATGTGTGTGTGTGTGTGTGTGTGTGTGTGCGTGTGTATCAGACAGCTAACATTAAGTGCTGGTGTTAATCTGTTAATATTATATAATATAATATATGGACTACGCCAGAATTATGTTAACCGGATATTTTTATTAAAAATTGAATTATGTAACGGTCCCTTCCTACTTACCACTTCAAGATTGCGTTGTGCATGAAACTCCGAGTCGTGCTTCACGTAAGCAATAATATCTATATTTATTAATATATATCTATATATATATGTGTGTGTGTGTGTGTGTGTGTGTGTGTGCGTATTTAGGTAGCAATCCTTTTTTCATGCACATTTCCCTGAATACGACAGACAAGATGCTTTTATTTAGTTTTTTATACAATTTCTCATGAGATCTAATAATTTTTTTTTCTTTTTGGTTGATAAATTATATAAAAACTGTCCGAAGATTCTTTTTATCCTAGAGCTTTCCGCTATACATTTTCAAGGTTGAAATATTTTAATTGTTAATTAAGAAATAGTCTGTTGTATGTTTTATAAAATGTTTGAATTTTTCAAAACACGGTCAAGATATTGTGTCCGTGTTTTAATATTATTTAAATAAAAGCACCTTGTCTGTCGTATTCAATGAAATGTGCATATATATATATATATATATATATATATATATATATATATATATATAATATTGTATGTATTTAGGCAGCATTTTTCATTCATACATATTTCATTAAATAATATACAAAAGTGTTGTCTCTTTATTTTATGTAAATTCTTTTCATAACGTCTGATAAGCTTAATAACATTATCATTAAACGAAGAAAGAAAATCACAATATTGATACATATTTTTTAATCCAATCTAAGCTTTCGGCTTACATAAGCCATTATCAAAGATGTCAATTACTGTACAATTTATTAAGCAATACACGGGCAAGACGGTGATGATAGTCTGTTTCTGTTTACATTGAGTATTTCCAAGCAACGATAGACACGTGCATATAAGACGCTGGAAGCGAAAATCGCACCGCATCTCATGACGTCACACATGGCGACGCGAGAGTGAATTCGAGAAGTATTAAGTATGGGATGCCGTTGGTATAAATCAATGGCTTCTGTTATCAGTTATAGACATTTAAGGATATTTGTGGAGATTTCATAGTTTATTTTGTTCAGATTAGGTTTCAACTGTTTTATGTATATAGCTTCAAGAAGACTTAGACATGGGCTCGATTGTTGTCACGCAGCACATTTTAAAGATGCTTTCTGTTTCTTGCAAGAGATTATGTTTCCATAAACTTTTCCTGTATGTCCAGATGGTAACATGGCTTGACGCTGGGCCTGACTGTCTGATTTGGTCTCTGTGAATCAAGATAGACATTGCGTCTACTCTTGCGGTGTTGTCATTTTCATTAAAAACCAGGAGTAATAAGTATATCACATTTAATATCTACCTAATAGGATAAACGATAATGAATTCATTGATTGATTTGTCTGTTTACCAGCATATAAACTCATTATGGGTCATTTAATACCGAAATGTAATTTTCTTGGGGGCTTCGAAGTAATAAAAATATGATATATGTTATTCTGCTTTCACAGTTGAATACATGGTAGACGATACTCAGCTTTTGTGCATATACACGTTTCTGTGGACATAATTACTAGAGGCGGTGACTCGACTTTTACGTTGTAGTTTTGTAGACGTTATATTTTGAAATACAGTTTGATTTAAGAAATTGTAGATATTATATCATAAAGGAGTTCTTTTATTTATATTATCTACCTATATTTCTGAGATGAGGTATTATGTACACTATTTACATTATTCGGACTATTTATTACAACGTTTCGGCCGTTGTACCCTCCGGCCTTCTTTTGATGGTTGGAATGTCAAACTGAACCCTTTATTTTGCTCAATCCTCAAGCACACATGGCACAGTGGATAAAGGCGTTAGTTAGATCCAGTGACAGGATTCAAAGAGTGTGAGTTCAATACCCGGTTAAGGCAGTGCAGTACTTTCAGAGGGAAATTAATAGGAGATAACTTATAACAGACATCCATTAAACATGGCACGTGGAACTAGAATAGTCTACCCCAGTGAGCGAAATAAAGGGTTCAGTTCGACATTCCAACCACCTGAAGAAAGCTGGAGCATACAACGGCCGAAATATTGTAATAAATATGGCGACAAAGAGGAGGACAATAGTCTGAATAATGTAAATAGTTTATTTATATTGTTTGGTGGTATTCAAAACAGATACAGTTTGTTAGTGTATGCGTATTGTTGGTAATTTATATAAAAATATATTGCTATTATTTTTACTATAAAATATATCTTTATACTTACCTATTGTTTTTTTTTTATTTGGTGGGGTTCAATATTTGCCTATAGCTGGGGACTTGAAAGGTGTTACTGCCACAGGGTAGGTTTGAAGCGGAAAGAATAGAAAATAAGAGCTGAATCCAGGCTCCTCAAAACCTCCAATCTCCCAATCACAGGCCATGATGCCGCATGTTATTTATCGTCATACCCAAGACTAACGCAAGTAAATAAAAAAAAGTAGGAAAAAGAGAACTATGTATATATTAAAAGTTAAATAATATTCCTTTAACATGCAAAGATGTATTGATAGATCTTAACTCTCATGGATACAATAAGCTGTGGAATTTGTACAGTTAATTAATATAATTCACAGTTTAGTAAGACAAAAATCTCCTCATGTTTTGATTGAACTTTCAACCAGCTAATGAATATTCATGAAGGTTCTAAAATTTAGAAGCCTTGATAAACCAATGACATACTTGCTCTTTTATATAAACACGTGCAACAAAACAAATCCTACATTTGCTTTAATAGCGTCCTTTAACTTCATTTTCTCCTTTAGAGGTAAAGTCTATGAAAAATAATTTACACGCACATATATACATGTATATAACGTCATCCACAGACAGATTGTTTCGCAGCTCATCAGTGTGGCTAGACATCCGGTTGCCTGAATTGTTATCAGCCGGAGATTCTACCACTAAGCCGTCGGCGTACGGCAGGGAAGCAGATGGATTTTTAGCGTATTTATTTTTAGAAACACGCCCAGTGACTGACAGTGACTCAATTATGCGAAGAGTCTCGCTATATACAAGCTATAATAGTCACTGTTTACAAACCCAAACCTACTCCCTAGAGAGCTCAACTGAAATTAATATTTATTTCAGGAGCCAATATATATATATATATATATATATATATATATATATATATATATATATATATATATGTGTGTGTGTATATATATATATATATATATATATATATATATATATATATATATAACGCCATCCACAGACAAACTGTTATCGTTGTATCACAGCTCATCAGTGTGGCTAGATTTGCTTCAAGCCGGGATCGAGATTTTACCCCTAAGCTATTGGCGCCCGGTAGAGAGGAAGGTGAATTTTTGCCTATTTATTTAAAAAAAAAAACATGCTTTCTCTCTAAAGTGCTCAACGAATTAATATTTCGGGGGCATGTTACGCCATCCACAGTTGCGCCGTATCCCAGCTGATCAGTGTGGCTAGATACCCGATCGCTTAGGTAACAGATCCGTTGGTATATAATTTAAGCGGATCTTAGTAATATCATATATTAAAACTGCTACACAGAAAGGGCTCAATGTATTTATATTAACAGCATATATTTTATACAGTAGAAAATAATTTTCGATTTTTTGCTCTCTCTCTCTCTCTCTCTTTATATATATATATATATATATATATATATATATATATATATATATATATATATATATATATACATAGATAGATAGATAGATACACCTAGGGAGCCATACAAACCTACCTAGGTTTCACCTAAACGAATCGTCAGGGAAAGTAGGTATAAAGCTCTCGGTTATTCTATCGAGAACTGTTTTAGAGTATAGTTATCTATCTATAGATTAGTGCATCTGGAGACGTCGATTGACATTACATTTGAATAGTTGGAGATTAGACCTTTCATGGAAACAGGTAAAGGGGAGGGAGTTCCACAGGCGAGAAGTGCGAGACATGAAGCTATTGGAGTAGAGAGGGCTACATTTAACAGTTTCGAAAGTGAAAGGGCGTGAGCAAGATGCTAGCCTAGTAGAACGCCCTAACTCATGATATATCCGTGTGCGTGTGTGTGTGTGTGAAAAGAGAGATAAAGAAAGAGTGGATCTACCGTTATACAGTGGAAATTTCAGATCATATTTCGCGTAGATACTATTTCAAGCTACAGACATATTGATCTCCCCCACGTCCAAATATCTGTGGGCTGGCTGAAGTCTATTCGAAGAAATGTTAACAGTAATTCTGTTTACGGTGAAAAAAAAAAATATGCGAATAATATTTAAAGTTAAGTGGAAAGTCTATTTCTTCCCGTGTTTTCTTTATGTAGCCGAGATGAGAAATGAGATAGATGATCTTTTTACATTTAAAAAGTAGTGTAAACACATAATCCGGTTAAAGGTGATATGAAAGTTTTGTATACATATCGATTGCCAGTCATAAATTATTTATGACGAAATATATATTCAAATCTATTCATATATACAAATCTTGAGGGACAACTTGATAGAAAAAGGAGTTATCAATATATCTATAAAATGCGCGCATACATGCGTAGACGTGCTTAAATGACAATTGTCAGGGGAAAGCCTGAGTAGATAAGGTAGTTAAAATGGCTCTCTAAATTCTGACTCGTGAATTTTTTATTCTTCTTTCGTTTACTATCGGAGAATGCCAGTGACATGCTTTGGTAGAATTCCTGGCAATATTACAGATTTCAAGGGAAATAGAATCCATGCCTTTTCAAATGGTTTTCGCACGAAGTTGAAACAGGTAGCTGGACGCGGGATTTGAACCTGGTTTATAGATTATTTTTCCCATCCCGTAAACGGTATATTTACCCAATATTCCCTTTTCACTCTTTCTTCTACAATCGCTTTATATATATATATATACTTAAACACAACTATACTTAAACATGAAAACAATAAACAAAAACTAAAAATTCTTGAAGCTTATACATAAAACAGTTGAAACCTAACCTGAACAAAATAAACTATGAAATCTCCACAAATATTCTTAAATGCCTGTCATTGGTAACAGAAGCCATTGGTTTATATCAATGGCTTCCTATGCTTAATACTTCTCGTTTTCAGTTTCACGGGGTCATGTGTGACATAACGAGATTGTCGTTGCTTTGAAATTTATCATGCAACAAAAATTGACTATCATTATTTTTTTGTCCGTGTGTTGTTTGATATATTGAAATGCAATTGCCATCTTTGAAATTGGCTTATGTAAGCCGAAAGGTTAGATAAGGATTAAAACATGGTGTTTTCCTTTCGTCTTTCAGTGATAATGTTATTAAGCTTATCAGACAATATGAAAGGAACTTACTTAAAATAAATAGACAAAACTTGTCTATATTATTTAATGAAACATGCATCCATATATATATATATATATATATATATATATATATATATATATATATATATATATATATATATACTATGTCAAATAAAAAAGCTTACTAATGATGAGAATGAAAAATGAAGCAGAAAATGATTAAAGTTTCGGACCGGAATACATTTAATAGCTGTATCAAATTATGAAGCTAGTGATCCACCTCTCTCTGTGTGTATATATATATATATATATATATATATATATATATATATATATATATATATATATATATATATATATATATATATATATATATATATATACGTCCTGGGTAATACGATAAATTACATCCAAGAGCAAGGCCACTGATCCGGAGGTTTTGAAAACCGTGGAATCACCTTTTTAATTGATGGTGTTCCCGGAGTGGTAGCACCTGTAAGCTTGCCAGCTATGGGAAAATTATTAACCCCCAAAATGGGATCAAAACGCTATGAAAGTGTAAAAATAGTTTTAAATACCAATAAAACATTTTTGAAAAAAATTTTTCCAGCAAAAGATTTTGGGAAAAAAAAATTACCAGCAATGCATTTTTGAAGGAGAGAATTATTACCAGTTCATTTGTTTTTAAAATATTGCTAGCAATATGTTTTTTGAAAAAAATATTAAAAAGCAATACATTTAAATAAACAAAAAACACCCCACAAAAAACGAAACATTACCAGCAATAAGAATCTGGTCCGCATTAAATGACCGATTGCAGACAAGATTATTTATATATATATATATATATAATATAATATAATATAATTCCGATAATTATTTTAAGACATTTTTATGTTTATACATTCTTTTTTATAGCTACAAATATTTAAGTAAATGCTCTGTTTATAATAAACAGCATTAATAACATTTACCAGGCTGAATGTCCGAGAAATTGTCATAGAAAATATGCGTCCTCCGACAGGTATCGAACCTGTATCCAATGCAGAAATCGTCATTTGGACAGACATAATCTATTGGATACAGTTTCGGAGGACGCATGTTCGAATATTCAGGTCCGTAAATATAACTAATACTTTTCAATTATAAACAGGGCATTTACTTAAATATTTTGTATCCATTAAAATAACGCATAAACAAAATATATATATATATATATATCAGTGTGTGTAGGTGTATATGCGTGTAGAAGCCAAGAATTAAGTTAATCTTCAAACATTTTTCTACAAATTTAAGTAATTATTATTCATTTGAGTATTATTTTTTGTCTGTTAGAACTTTATATTTTGTATAGCGGTACATAATCCCTCGATTTTAGCTCCTTTGAGTGAGGGCGAAACCGGTCGGCTGCGTTTGTTTTATATTTTTTTTTTATCAGTACAAGAGCAAAATTGGTCTCACCGTTTTTATTTCCATAATAAAATCCTCTACCTTACCGAAAATTGTGAAATATATATATAGTGAGACACAGAGTGTGTAAGGAAAATGAATGTCGAAAGGAGAAGTTAAAAATAATACGAAAATGGACTCAGGCACCGAGATGGTTGAACATTGTAAATGGATTTTAAATATTATTACTCATTAAGAATATTTTTCCAATCAGAGTGAATAGGCTCATGAAAATTCCCAGGATAGACTGATAAATAAAAGACGTTATTACACATTTAAAATAGTCTCGAATTTTGAAAGATTCCCGGAGGACATATCGACCAATATGTTATGATAAAGAAATGCAACAACGCCAAACGGAATTATTGGAACAATGAAAATAGTTCATTTAAGAACTACAGAAAAAAATGATAGATTAAATCGTCTGCAATTTATTACTGCAAAATTATGCTAATGCCGTTGTCTACTCATGCATTTTCGTATCTATTTTCCGCGCCATACGGATTAGTTTGAAGAAGATTAAAACTCATTCAATTTACATTTAGAAACCCGTCTTCTGTCTATAAAACAACAAAATGCTGTCTCTTTATTCGAACAGCTTAACGTCGACTACGTGACAAAGAAAAATAACTGTAATTATAAAAGATACTATATTGAAATTTTAAATTGTTTAGCACAAGGCCACGGTTGTTGATTCACAGTAGCGATCGAATTCCCTGACTAGGCATCCGGGAGACTAGATTCTTATTATGATTTGGAAAATTTCCTATTTATATAGACTGACACAATAGCGAACATTTATAAAATCATTTCACCCCAAGTAAGACAATAAAGCCACTAAGACGCAATGGTTTACTTAGCGTTAGAGAGAAAAAAGAGAAAAATACTATTGAGCAGAGACAATAAAAAACAAAACAAAACAAGAATTAAGAAGATAGAAGATAACGTTTGACATTGCACGTACATTTTTGAAGATCGAAGTTGACAGGGGACCTAGAAGCCGGAAGAGAATTCCGCAATCGAATAGTGCGATAGCATAGAAACAACATTTACATCTCGTCATTTCAACTATAAATTGATGAGACCTAACCGCCCGTCTAGTACTGCGCTTAAATTCATAAAGTCTATCTACTATAGAGGAAATGTCACCAGAACAATTATCGTGAAAGTATTTACAGAAAGAAAAAAATAGCAAAAAAACAAGGAAGCTACGTTACGGCGATCAGAAAGTAACTTAAACCGTGATGCCAGGTCAGGACCCATAACATTGCAGATTCTTCTCTGGATTTTAACAGACTCCTCGTAATATAAAACAGGAGCATCAGTTACTCAAGTTCAATTTGAGAGGAGATTTTAAAAGCGAAGGGTCATAAAGACAAAGTTAAGAAATTCGCTGTCTGATGAGGATTTTGAAATCATACATGTTATCCATTGAAAAGGAATTGTTAGATTAATTGGATGCTTTAGAAGCTTCGCCCAATTAGCGAGTCTGTCCAAACGATTGCTTTTAATATAATGGATCGCATGCAATGCTTTATTGTGCTTTTGAATTATGTGTTAATGTGGGAATTGTGCTATAAATTATTTAAAACAACAACTAATTATTTAAAATTAAATCAAAATAAATTAAAAAAAATTCAATTCTGTTTTTACATTTGGCATCTACTGTCAATAATATTGCAACACTGTAATTACTAAAAACATAATTGTATCCTTTAATTAGTTTGTATATTTTGAAATTCTTATTTATTCGTTATAAAAATTAAATGATAACATTCTAGTTGTGGGTGGACCTCTTTGTCTCCTGGCAAGCAATATGTTTAGACCCAGTTCACCAATGGACTGACGTGCTAAAAATTTTATGATAAATATCTTGCGTTGTTTTAGAATGCTCTAATTCAGTCAAGTGTGGATGCTCGACTTATCAGTAATACCATAAAAAAGGTAAAAACATCTCTGATCAGTATTTTAATTCTGTCATGTTCCATAATTACACAGCTAACATTTGCTTTATCTTTTATTAAAATACCTAATGATATCAGTTAGTTATCAAGCGAAGTTAATGTTAAGTGTGAATAGACCTCTATATCACATTCCAGAAATGTTCGGTTGGATTGAACGCTTCTGAAACCAATTCGAGTGAAAATTGGACTGAAACAAATATTACATTATCCTGAACTCTAGTACAGTGATCCCTCGTTTATCGCGGTAGATTGGTTCCAAGACCGGCCGCGATTACTAAATTTCCGCGAAATAGGGACGCCATATT
This sequence comes from Acanthosepion lycidas, assembly GCA_963932145.1. NCBI lineage: Eukaryota > Metazoa > Mollusca > Cephalopoda > Sepiida > Sepiidae > Acanthosepion > Acanthosepion lycidas. The sequence continues at coordinate 11,596,909 of OZ010580.1, read as the reverse complement.
TACAGTATTTATTTAACGTGTATATGGACTTTTAAAACCCTCCCTGTACTGTTAACAACCCACCCATTACAGTACTCTATTAATAACAAGGACAAGTGTCAAGCAATGACACGTTAGATTTAAAAAAAATAAAGATTGTTACTGTATTAAACACGATAGAAGTTGAAGTAGAATGATGATGGTGATTAATTTGCTGCGCAGTAGAAATGATGAGGATGAAGCTGATGATGACTTTTACTGTGCAGCCGATAATTGTATTTTACGTCTCTTCGGACGGCGGTGCCCTTTCTATTGCTATTTTACAATTGTTTCCTAGACCAGGAAATAATATTTATTATTAATATTTTAATGGGTTTAATGAAAAATTTTAGGTGTTCATATATCGCGATTTTTCTAGAATTTTCCAGAAACTCCGCGATATATTTTCCATACATATATTTTAAAAATCCGCGAAGTCGTTAATCCGCGAAGTCGTGAATCCGCAAAGTCGTGAATCCGCGATAGTAGAATCGCGAAATAGCGAGGGATCATTGTAAGCCTTTTGTTCTCTTATCTAATGGAAGCTAAAGAAATGTGAATTGAGTGGCTGGATATTCGTCTTGTACCAATTGCATTGAAGGTAGATGTGAATTGACCTAGTGTTACTTGTCTCTTTCTTCTTCTTCTTCTTCTTCTTCTTCTTCTTCTTCTTCTTCTTCTTCTTCTTCTTCTATGTCCCTGTTCCTCCAGAACGTATGTGATAATGGCTTTCCATAATTACCTATCATTTGTAGCTCTTAGTAAGTTTTTTTTCTATCTCTCCTAATCCCTGTCCTGCTAACCATTCACACAAGCTCATTTGTTAGGTAATACGCTATCCCCCCCGTTCCTTTTGCATTTAGTGTGTCATGTGAATGTCAAATTCCTTAAGCCTTCTTTCCTCATTATATGACTTAGAAATTTCAATTGCTTCTTTCTGATTCTATGTGTAAGTCTCCTTTTTGTTTCTATTTTCCCTAGAACTTCTTCGTTGCCCACGTGGTCATGGTATTCTCAGCATCCTTCTGTAGAACGACATTTCTTTCAGAGCTTTTCTTCATATATGATGAGATTGTTCAAAATTCACTGCCATATAGCAGGACGGATATTTCATGATAGTTCCGTATTCAATTTTCGATAATCGATATTTTCCTGTTTCTTAATACTTTGCTTAGCTTTCATAAATCAATTTACGCTATCCTATTTTGCCTTCAGCTTCGCTTCTTCAATCTTTCTGTTAATATTTATTTATTTCTCGCTATTCTTTTTCTTTCTTTCTTTTTTTTTTCTCAACTTTCTTCAGCTTTCGGTGCCGTATTTTCTGTCCTCCGTTAAAACACTTGCTGGATAGTTAAATGTTTTTATTTGCTTGATTTTGGTATCCCCAATTCGTAGTTCGTATGTTTGGCTCTCCTTTTTGCTGACAACCATACATTCTGTCTTCCTATAACTGAACTTTAGTCCTTTATTTTTGCTTTCCTTTATGACCTGTAGGAATTCCTGTAGTTTTCTTCCTTTTTTTTTGCTATCAACACCGTGTCATCTGCATATCCAATGTTGTTCAGATTGTAGCAATAATGAATCCTGGTAGGATCTCAAAATCTCTCAGGATCTTTCAGACAATCGCATCTGATCACTATTCAGAACACGTGGTTGGCCTCTGAGCTGTCAAGGCTGTAGTGTTAATGCCTTCCAGCAGATATTCAAATTGGGAGATATCAATATACTCACAATGTCAGAAGTATACTATCTAATCCAGCAGGCATCCACTGTCATTGTAAAGATACAACTGGTCTTTCCTCGACCACACAAAACACCTTGTGTTTTTATTATTTTTTCGTTGGTATGCACGCAACCGAGAAAGGCCCTGGGTAGGTTCACAATGGGAAGAAAAAGTTTAAATAATGGTACGTCGATAGATAAAAGAAAACAACAAAAAAACACATGAATCCTGCTTCTCATATATTTAGTTTTATAATCAGGCATTCGCACGTACAATCTGGAGTGGTAGTTACATGACACTTGGGGCAACTTCTCTTACTTGAGACTAACGGATAACAGTTTTTCTCTTTGGCCAGCTAGGTCTCTTTCATGCTGCCCATCTCTCGCAACTCACACACGGTTGGCTTGAATCTACTCCTTAACGGGAATCATCGGAACACTCTGCCCATTCTAACACTAACTCTGTCAATATCAACATGCGATCAGAACTTTCTACTTTCCGGTGATGTGGCACTCTCCCCCGAAAGTTTCCATTTATTTATCTAGTTATTTTATTCTCATTTCGCCAAATGGATGATTACATAGAAGGTCATACTTTTTAGACGTTGCTGCTGGCTATAAAAATAAAGATAAAAGTCAAAACAGAACACCAGGCTCAGATGAAATTAATTATCGTACACTTCCAGGTGAGTGTCACGATCCAATCATGCAGTAGAGCTGTTTCGATAATTCATGTTGCTTTGCCAAAGGTCTAGCAAGCCCGCTATAGATTCGATATATTGATTCTGGGCTGACAAATGGCCATTACCATTACAAACTGCGTCTTGATGACTTTTGGTATGTCATGAAAAGTATATACAGTGTAACCCAGATATAAGAGACCCGGATATAAGAGAAACCCGGATATAAGAGAGACTGTATCCGGTCCCAAATTAGAGCCATACTTACCTAAACAAAATAGACCAAACCCGGATATAAGAGACTTCTTCTCCGGTCCCGACAACTCTCTTATATCCGGGTTACACTGTATAGCAGTCTTTTTGTTAATTTCGTTTCCGTTTCTCTTTTTCATTGATCTCCGTCTATCTTGTTTTCTCGTTATTCTTTTTCTTTCTTTCTATTTTTTTCTCATTTTGTTTCTGCGTTTAATCTGGCTAAGGGCTTCAATATAAAAATACTTAGGATCGAACTTACTATCTCGAACTGAAGGCAGCTAAATGAGTGGATAAGTTCTATGGAAGGCGCCCAATTTAAATATTTATTTGCTTACTCTAGTTCTGGACTGCAAAGATAAAGAACACATTGATTATCGAAATCGCATCATGATCAATATATTTGTTCGCTTTCAGCATGTAGGGAGTCTTGAACATACCCCACTAGCTACGTTTTTTGAAATTAACTTTCTCACTATCTGTCTCTGGCGGTCAACTCAAGATATTATACCATAAAAGAATAAGCACGCGAAATAAGAGAAGGTTTTTTTTCCTTTTCTGAGAGCGTCGACCTCTTGTCGTGCCAGAGGAAGGTCGTCAAAAATGCTCATTTTGAAAATCATTTCACTCTCTCCTCTCTCATCTCCATTCGAACTTTTTCTGCTTCGACTGACCTTCGTGCTTGACTGGTCGCAGTAACACATTTGGTGCTGTCGAAAATGAAATCTTTATTGAAGGTTTTGCCATTTCTTAGCCAGCCTCGTCTCATTTTTACCATGACAACATTTTTCATTGACTTTTTTAAAATGTAGACAATTTATGTTCACACTATCTCTTCGGAAATTTCTTTGGATTTTTGCAAATATTTGCCGCATTTTTGTAAATATTTGCTGTCTTTTCTCTTTTTTCCTTCTTTCTTCTTTTATGGAGGCTTTTGACATATTTTTAAATTCCTTATTGTCTTTGGTTTTTAATCTCGTATCTGTCTCTTCTTCATATCGATTTAATTTCTAATTATGTTTTTGTTGATCTTTTTTTCCCTATTTATAAATATTCCTATCTCTTTCTTTCTTTTTTCTTTCTTTCTTTCTTTCTTTTTCTTTCTTTCTTTCTTTCTTTCTTTCTTTTTCTTTCTTTCTTTTTCTTTCTTTCTTTTTTTGTCTTTCTTTCTTTCTTTCTTTTTATTTCTTTCTTTCTTTTTTCTTTCTTTCTTTCTTTCTTTTTATTTCTTTCTTTGCCCATTTTGTTTATCACTTTCCCTTTTTCCTTGTTTTTCTTTTGTCCATCTTGTTTTCTCACTTCTTTGTTTGTTTGTTTGTTTGTTTTTTTTTCTTCCTTGTTCTTTCATTATTTGCTCAGTTTCTTTTCCTTCATTCAGAGTTTTATTTTCTCCTTTATTTCATTTGTTCTTTCTTTCTTTGTTCATTTTGTTTTTTTTTTTCATTGTTCTTTCTTTCTTTATTTTTCATTGTTCTTTCTTTGCTCATTTTGGTCTTTCTTTCTTTCTTTATTCTTCATTGTTTCTGTCTTTGTTAATTTTTTTCTCTTTCTATTTGTTATTGTTCTTTGTCTATCTTGTTTTCTCGCTATTCTTTTTCTTTCTTTCTTTTTTGCTCACTTTGTTCCTCCCTTTTCTTTTGGCCATTTTGCTTTCGAGCCTTCCCTTTCTTTCTTTCTTTCTTTCTTTCTTTCTTTCTTTCCTTCTTAATTTTGTTTCTTTCTTTCTTAATTTTGTTTCTTTCCTTTTTTCATTGTGCTTTTTTGTCCATTTGTTTTTCTAGCTTTACCTTTCCTTTTTTTCCTTTGTCGATCTTATTTTCTCACACTTTCTTTCTTTCTTTCTTTCTTTCTTTCTTTCTTTCTTTCTTTCTTGTGTCTGTTACTTGTTTTTTCTTTCTTTGTTCGTCTAGTTTCCCCTCCTTTTTGTTATTTTTCCCTTTTTTTTTTATTGCTTCTTAACTTTTAGTTTTCGTTCCCTCATTTTCCCCTTCGTATTTTTTCATTCATTTCCTTCACCTTTGCCGTGTTCCTTGTTTTCTGTTATCATTCTCCCGCGATTCTTTTTTATTCTTTTTATATCACAGAATTAATTGCCTCTCGACTTTTATGACCGTTAATATTTTTATGGTTACTTACGTCGACGAAATTTCTTTTCTTCTTTTTTTTATTTACTTTCTGGCCTATTAGTTATCTTGCCCCTGGCTTTCTTATTTTACTCTCTTTCTTTATTTATTTCTTTCCTTCCTTCCTTCCTTCCTTCCTTCCTTCCTTCCTTACTTACTTACTTCCTTCCCAGAATCCTCTACCATCTGCTTCAGACTTCGTTTTGCGTTTGTTCCCAAACTGTCATATTGATTAATTCTTCTATAGACTCTCTTCAAGAGTCAGTAACCCACAAAAAGCTAGAAAAAATAGTAAATAAAAAAAAATGTTTTAATGAAAATGACCACGACTGTTCAGCAACACCTTCATCGCGAAAAACGTGGTAAACGAGAAATCATCTTTTATTGAAGAAAGAGTTCACGATCCCTGGTGAAAGGGGAGATAATTTAATTAAAATTTTCCATGCGTTGGCCAACATTCAGAAGGTGAAAGAAAAAGAAAGAAATTATTTGATGATAAAGTAAAGAAATGAATAGAATCAACGCAGCCACCAAAGTCAATTTGTGATTTAATATCGAAGAGGTTGTTAATTTGTTTGCTTTAATAAAACAATTAGCTCACAGATAAACTAATATTTGATTTGAGCGCTTTGATGATCAATTGGTTTGGACAACAAAATGATCTTTTAAAATCATTTTCTTTTCAAGATATGAGAGCTTCTTCTTCTTCATCTTCTTCTTCTTCTTTTCAAGATATTAGAGTTTCTTCTTCTTCTTCTTCTTTTCAAGATATGACAGTTTCTTCTTCTTTTCAAGATATGACAGTTTCTTCTTCGTCTTCTTCTTCATCTTTTCAAGATGTAAGAGTTTATTCTTATTATTCTTCTTTTGAAGATATGAATTTCTACTTCTTCTGTTCAAGATATGAGAGTTTCTTCTTCTGTTCAAGATATGAGAAGTTCTTCTTCTTCTTTTCAAGATATGAGTTTCTTCTTCTTCTTTTCAATATATGAGAGTTTCTTATTCTTTTCAATATATGAGAGTTCCTTCTTCTTCTGTTCAATATATGAGAGTTTCTTCTTCTTCTTTCCAAGATATGAGTTTCTTCTTCTTTTCAAGATATGAGAGTTTCTTCTTCTTCTTTTCAAGATATGAGTTTCTTTTTCTTTTCAAGATATGATAGTATCTTCTTCTTCTTTTTCTTTTCAAGTCAAGATACGAGAGTTTCTTCTTCTTTTCAAGATATGAGAGTTTCTTCTCCTTCTTCTTCTTTTCAAGATATGAGAGTTTCTTCTTCTTCTCCTTCTTCTTCTTTTCAAGATATGAGTTTATTCGTCTTCTTTTCAAGATATGAGAGATTCTTCTTCTGTTCAAGATATGAGAGTTTCTTCTTCTTCTTTTCAAGATATGAGTTTCTTCTTCTTCTTCTGTTCAAGATATGAGAGTTTCTTCTTCTTTTCAAGATATGAGTTTCTTCTTCTTCTTCTTTTCAAGATATGAGTTTCTTCTGCTTCTTCTTTTTTGAAGATATCAGTTTCTTCTTCTGTTCAAGATATGAGAGTTTCTTCTTCTTCTTCTTTTCAAGATATGTTTCTTCTTCTTTTCAAGATATGAGAGTGTCTTCTTCTTCTTCTTCTTTTCAAGTCAAGATATGTGAGTTTCTTCTACTTCTACCTCTTCTTCTTCTTTTCAAGATATGAGAGTTTCTTCTTCTTCTTCGTCATCTTCTTCTTTTTAGATATGAGTTTCTTCTTCTTCTTCGTCTTCTTCTTTTCAAGATATGAGAGATTTTTTTCTTCTTCTTTTCAAGATATGGGAGTTTCTTCTTCTTTTTCTTCTTCTTTGAAGATATGAGTTTCTTCTTCTTCTTTTAAAGATATGAGAGTTTCTTCTTCTTCATCTTCTTTTCAAGATATGAGAGTTTCTTCTTCTTCTACCTCTTCTTCTTCTTTTCAAGATATGAGAGGTTCTTCTTCTCCCTCTTCTTTTCAAGATATGAGTTTCTTCTTCTTCTTTTCAAGATATGAGAGTTTTTTCTTCTTCTTCTTTTCAAGATATGAGAGTTTCTTCTTCTCCTTCTTCTTCTTTTCAAGATATGAGAATTTCATCTTCTTCTTTTGAAGTTGAGAGCTTCTTCTCCTTCGTCTTCTTCTTTTTCAGTAGTTTGTTTCTGTGCTTATTACCTGACGTATCTGGTGGAGTCCAACTCTCTTCCGGTTAGACCACAGCCGATGTCCTCCAACTAGGTGCCTCGCCTTGGTTGCGAATACATGGCCCTTTTATTTCATCTGAGGAACTGTTCCGTCTTGGCCAGTGACCGGAGTTGAGGAGTCCACTGAGCCGTTAACACCACCCTATGACGGGAGTTTAGATTGCCAGATATAATCTCAAATGGTATTAAAAATGGCAACAGGCATTTCTCGATAAAACATTACTAGTTATATGTGGGAGCCTGCGAATATGAAAGATTTTACAAGCATAGTATAGAACCCTGACAATTTTATTTTTGTCCAGACATTAGATCAATTTTTTTTTGTTTTAAAATGTTTATGCAGTATAAAAATCGTTAATGGTCTTTTTTACAATTATGTTCATTTTGTACAAGGCTCAAGAGCCACCCAAGGTAGAGAGTTACAGAACTCTGGCACTCGGTCACGTGCTTTGCGGATATTCTAAATTACTGTCGCCTATCCTGAACGGTGAACACTTTTTATTCAGATAATCGCGCTCCCTCTACCGATTTTAATAGTTCTAGCTTCAAGGAACATCACTCAGCAAAACCTATTAAAATGTTCATCGCAATTCACGTTCGATTATTATTTGCGATAGATTATAATTTATTTCTAATAATTCTCCTGGAATAACATCCGCAACGCCATTGTTCTTATCACTTAACTCTTTGTCCTTCAAACGGTGTACGTAATTTTGGAGAGAACATTGTTTCTTTTTTCACTATAGTCTCTGAAACATTCGGAATAAAACCGATGAGATCTCTAAAAAATTAAGAATAATAACCGCCATAAGCACACAGTATTAGTAGATATTATATATTTAGATCGGTAGGAGTAGATTGGTTCACTTATCTCCCAAATTCACATAACTCCTCCGTTCTTTAAAATAGGAGGAGAGGTTTATCCCTTGTTTCCTATTTTGCGATAACTCCTAAAGTCTTCTTAATTTTCCAGTACCCCCTTTTGCATCTAATGGCGTTAACGGTTTGCTTAGGGGCGAATTGGTTAAAAAATAGTTGTAATATTGAAAATACCGTAATATAATGTATAATACGCATTTTTTCTAAAAAATAATAATCAAAATCAGGGGTGCGTATTATGCACAGCTACAAAATACCTTTAAAAAATTGCCGTAAAATAAAATAAGAATTATCATAAAACTAAATTAGAATGATATTATTCTATGCTTAAAACCATTTTTTTTTAAAATTAAGAATAGGGAACGCTGGCCGTAATGCAATTGGAGAGGTAAAATTTATAGGGTTTGATTACCAAACAAGGGTTGCGTATTATGCATGAGTAGAAGCATTTTTCCACACTTTCAGCACAATTTTAGGTGTGCGTATTATGGACGAAGGCGTATTATACATGGCGAATTATGGTAATGCATATCTAAATAACAATTAATGTTAAAGGACAGAATTAATATTAACGCGAAGAACTGAAGATAATCTGTACTTTAACACGCTCTACGCCAAAAGGTTTAAATTACTTAAATCCCTTTTTTGGAATCTCCGCTTGTTTTCATTTTGTCCTCTTTTCACTACTGAACCTGATTCCAGGATTTCATTTTATTTTATTCAATTTCTTTTTACGTCATGGAAGTCTTGATTGGATTATTCTTGCTCTCCGCCAATCAGCGAAATATAAATGATGTTGCTGGATATTTTTAACTCTAATTGTTTGTGAAGAGAGGTTAAATAATAATTTTGGAAATGTATATTTTGTTTTGATCACAATATTTCGCGTCTTTTTTTCCAAGATTCCAAATGCTAAAGTTAACAAGTTAAAACCAATTACAGTTCTCATTATAAATATTTCAGTAATTACTTTGGATAAGCCCCGTACCGTTGTTTGTTTTTCTCATAACAATGTTTCATCTTTGGTATTCTCTTTTTAAGACACCCTGTCTTAATATTAACTACTTTAAACCAGACTATGGAGTTTTCTCAACTTTCTGATGTGTGACATGTTTATTTTAATGATTTTTAAAGATTCTTTTGAGACAATTATTCTATTCTCCGATTTTTCTTTTGTGGTAATGTCTAGATTGATACATTTTCTTTTAAAGATTTCGTACATTTGTGTTAAGAATATGTTTTCCTGATTTTCTTCTATTTTTATACGCTTTAGAAAATTATTTTTTTTCAAAATAACGAAAACAAAAAATTAGTAATTTAAAGAAAACTTGTCAAGACTGCAGGAATAGGAAATAAAGTACAAAAGATACTTTCATAAAAAAAGTTAAAAATTCAAATATTAAATTTGATCATTAAAGTTCCGATGTTTGATTTGGAACAGTGTTGAAATTCATAGGAATAAGATTAGCGTTAAAAAATGTATCTTCTAAATTAAAAAAAAAGAAAAAAGAAAAAGAAAATTTAACTCATTACTCTAAAAATATAGTTTTCCTTGATGACTTAAAAAAATGTTCTTGGAGGAAGAGACCATTTGTAGAGAAGTGAGGTAAATTTTAATTAGGCAAATTTTTGTGTTTCAGGTGATCATGACTGTCCACAACTTCCCATCCTTTTTTTTTACATTTTCCTACTATTAATTAACATAAAATACTTAAGTAGTTTGCACATTTTTACTTGTTAAACAGGTTAGAAGGTTTTTTTTTACCTGTTTTTTTTAAAGCGTTTCACCCCAAGCAAGGCGGGAAGCCACTAGGGCGCAAGGGGTTACAGAGAGTTGGAGCGAGAGCAAATATGAGTAATAGAAAAGTGGAAGACGAGAAGGATAGGAGACAGATCAAGGCATCTGGAGACGTCGATTGACATTACATTTGAATAGTTGGAGATTATAGCTATCAGGGAAACAGGAAAAGGGGAGGGTGTTCCACAGGCTAGAAGTGCGAGACATGAAGCTATTGGAGTAGAAGAGACGGCTACATTTAACAGTTTCTTCAGTGAAAGGGTGAGAGCGAGATGCCAACCTAGTTGAACGCTTAAATTCATGAAGTCTGGGAACTAGCGAAAGCAGCTTATCGGAGCAGTTACTTATTCCTTAAATAGGTTACTCGTTTTTATTTGTTGCTTAAGTAGGTTACATGTTGTTTTTTTTTTTATTTTTTCATTAAATAGGTTACTCGTTTTTATTAGGTCCTTATATAGTTTACTCGTTTTTTTTTGTTTTTTTTTACACCTGTATAATAAATTTGCAATAATTCCTCGGATTAACATCCGTCCGCATCTTTATCTTATCACAACGTTTCTCCTCCACCTCATTGAACAGGGAGCTGAAGTTAACCAGGATTTTCAGTCTGAATTTCTTAATAGGCTTTTGGATTGGTTCCTGATATTTGTAAATAGCACGCACCCAGCCACCGAAAACTGGTATAGCTGATGTTACATGGCGAGAAAATAGAGGAATTGTCTTTGAGTTTAAAATTGAAATAGTTATTTTATCCTAATTACTACACTGATCGTAAGCAGAGGTGCTGATTCATATGTGAATAAACCTATTATCTTCAAAAAGCTCTTCGTTAAGTTCAAATGATTTTTGAAAAAAATTCAGTGGTTATAAAAGTCGGAATTAATGAAACGAAAAAGAATATGAGAGACAAGAATAGATACAAATGAAAAAAAAAAGCACACATATTAATGAGAGCGTAAAGGAAAACAATGGAAAATAAATTAAGTGAAGAAAGAATTTAGGATAAAAAGTAGAAGAAAAATAAAAGAAAACAGAATTCGTTGTTAGGCGTAAAGTATTTCTTTTATCAAATGGTTTCGATGATATCAATTTTAATCATTAATGATTACGTAAATGTGATTAGCGCGTATTAACATCGCCAAATGTTTAAGGAGCTTGAAACGCTCTAAAGATATCGGCGCGAATGTGGGAAGACGTTCCTTGTTCTCGCTTGCAAGTCATTTCCTGAGAGAAACCAGCTACTCGGTAGGATGCAGAAGAAATGGCTGAGGAAATGAGTCGGCAGCAGTCAGAGACAATAGAAGTCTGATGTGTCTTTTATGCTGATTTGGAAACAAGACAATGACTGGTTTATAAAATATGAATAAAATAGAATAAATGAGGTCAACTTGATACAGTTTCGATGTGATTCACTGCCGAACAAGAGAATGAATAAGAGAAATACATTACATTAACTTATACGCCAAGTATGGATAAAGTAGCAGAGTAGACTGGGGTCTTTAGCCTTAGGTGGCAGTCAATGTAAATGAAGAATCTATCTATATTTCTGAGATGAGATATTATGTACGCTATTGACATTATTCGGACTATCATCCTCATCTTTGTCGCCATATATATCACAACGTTTCGGCCATTGTACGCTTCGGCCTTCTTCAGTATCTGCCAATATTTCTGAGATGCGGCATTATGTACACTACTTAAATTAGTCGGACTGATGGTGCTGAAGACATTACGTTTATAATACCCCCAAATTCATACACAGATGTCCTCAAGGACACATGATACAGTGGATAAAGGCGTTGGTTAGATCCAGTGACAGGACCCAAAGAGTGTGAGTTCAATACCTGGTTAAGGCAGTGGAGAACTTGACGAGGGGAATTAACAGGTGATAACTGATAACCGACATGTATTAGACATGGCACGTGGAACTGGAACAGTCTAACCCAGTGGGCGAAATAAAGGGTTCAGTTCGACATTCCAACCACCTGAAGAAGGCCGGAGCGTACAATGGCTGAAACGTTGTAATAAATATGGCGACGAAGATGGGGACAATAGTCCGAATAATGTAAATAGTATTGTAGATGTTGTATTTATACTATTTTCTAGTTGTTTGTAGACTAACTTCCTTTTCTCTCCCGACGTCTGCGCATTTATATTTTCTGAAATCTCGTTGTCGCCGTGATTTAGCGTTAATTTGTCAATATGGCTTCCCCATGAGATTCTTTTTACATACAGACGTCCATGAGGTAAGTTTTTTTTACAAGCTACAAGTATAAATGAAGAACTCTTTCGAATTCGAAAGTGTGGAGAAGTCAACGGGGAACCACTCTACCATTTTTCCTAAAGAGTCATGGATATTCGGAGATATTACAAAAAGGAAACCGCGCCATGATCCTCTACGCTCTGGAGGTGTTATTAGGTGGGAGTGATTATTAAATGATCCTCACTTTTATTCAGTTTATTCATTCTAGTACAGCCTAATCTCTTTAATCCGGCACTTCTGAAACCAGACCATTACCGGCGGAGTCCCGAAGACAGAAATCACCCCTAAAATAAAGTGTAAACAAATAAATAAATGTAAACATCGTCTTGCCAGCTCATTTTATTTATCTACATCTATACTGCTGTGTTATCAAAGCCAAAACAAAGCATTTTTTAAATCATTTCACCCCAAGCAAGGCAATAAAGCCATTAGAACGCCAGAGTGTTAGAGAGTTTGAGAAAGGAGAGTGAATAATAAAAGAACAAGAATTAAGAAGACGGAAGATAACGATTGATACAATTTTTGAAGATCAAAGTTGACTGAGGAACAAGAATCCGGAAGAGATTTCCATAAGCGATAAATGCAAGAGAAAAAAACTCTTAGCATAGAACTGACAGAGACAGATAAATTTAGCCATTTCCAATTGTGAAATGACGAGAACTTGTCGTCAAACTACTACTGGGCTTAAATTCATAAAGTCTAGGTACCATAGAGAAAGTTCATCAGAAAGTATTTATAAAAAAGACACAGGAAGTCTACGTTAGCGTGGTGAGAAACGGACTGAGGCCGATATGCCAGATCAAGACAAATGATATTGCAGATTCTTAACAAGAATCTCTAAATATATAGCAGGAGCACCAAACCAGGCGGCAGCAATATTCAAAGCAAGGAAGAATGGCAGACTGATAAATATGTAAGAGGCACGGTGGAGTAATAGCGGCTCGGATTTAGGAATCGGAGAGCTGAATTCGAATTCCATGCGAACTTACGTGCTAATACCATTTGGAAAGGTATGAATCCTCTTCTTTACTCTCCCCAGCTATGGGTAAATAGCAGGACATATAGCCTTGGATGGCGACTGGTCTACCACAGAAATAAATGGCGACCTAATGCGGGGAAAATCTGCCTCATCAGTCATGTATCGAAAGGTACATGATCGCCTAAGCGTGTATCACGCATGACACATAGATAGACTGATAGATTCCGACGAGAAAAAATTGACTAGCATGATAAAGTGAAAGAGCTTTCTAACAAACGATTCAAGATACTCTTTGCAGTACATGTCAGCTGAAAACGTTAGTCTGGGGTTAGAATCAGCCATGCTGATGGAAGATAAAAAGGGTTCTCTCAGCAGAGGACAGATTCGTTTTTGAGGAGTTAAAATTAACAAGCCGATTTGTTAGATTTGAGGTCATTTTATTGTTAGATTTGAGGTCAGCTGCTAATTTTTAGGTCAGTTGCAAATTTGAATTTATCGCGCCGATTAGACTTATTACTAAGAGAAGAGTAAATAATTGCGTCATCAGCATAGACATTGGGTTGAGAACAGATGACATCAGGAAGGTCATTTTTGAAAATTCGAAACAACATACGTCTAAGGATAGACGTCTCGGCATCAGGTGCGTTTATGCAAAAGGACTAGAAGCTTAAAACAAACAATAAAGGATAATCCTTAATTCTTCCAAAGAAGATTTCTATATTTTCATGCAACAGAAAGGCTTAAAAAAGCACCAAACAAAAAAATAATACACATATATTTACTATCTTGAATGGCTAAATCTGTATCTATATATAAGAAATGAGCAAGACCGTAGCAACAAAACACCATACTACTGACGTCTTCCGCGGACCAACGTGTGTCACTGCCCTCATAGATACTCAACAAAGGACGGCTGATTAAAAAAAGAAAAAAAAAAAAAAAACGTACCGGACCATGGGTGCTACCAGATTAAAAATGTGTAAGTCTATTTAGTCAATTACTCTCTGCCTGTGTGGCATGCCAATGTCCTCACCCGAACATGGACTTTACAGTGTGTAATGTGCGAGAGACTGCCAAACTCCCTACTGGGACGGATGCTTATATAGCATCTATTACGAATCTTTCCCACGCTTGCAAAACCGGATGCAGGTGTGAGGTCACGTGCTTCTCTATTCGGCAGCAGGCAAGGCATTACATAAGATAAAAAAACTGTCAGGCGAAGAGACGAGAAAGTAGAAAGATACGGACAAGACGCTATAATATGTTCAAGTTTGTATATATTTGTTACGACATTCCAGCCAGTACATTATTCGATCTTCGCCAGATGCATGTTATTTCTGGTTGGCTTTAGAAGATGTTTGGTATTTTTCAAAAAAGCATATGTAATTGAATCAACTCCGTATCTGAGTCAGTGGTAATGAGAAATATTTTTTGTCGCCTGTCTTGAATAAAGTTGGTTCTCGGAGAAAAAAAAATTGAGACATTTTTATGAAAATGCTGGGGTACAAGACTTTAGACCGAGGTGGGTATTTCGTTTGAAAAGCTAGGCCAAAATAGAGTTGAATCTATCTGTCTATCTATTTCTAAGGAGACACGTTGGAGAAATGGATAGCGGCTTGGATTGAGGAATTGGAGAGCCGAGTTGAATCCGTTACATTCACTTACGTGCTAATAATACCCTTGGGAAAGAATTTTTAGTTTTTGTTTATTGTTTTCATGCTTAAGTATAGTTTATACTAACAGCTACCCATACTTAATACATCTCGTTTTCACTGTCGAGTGGTCATGTGTCACGTCATGAGCTGCGGTGAGATTTTCTCTTCCAGCGTCTTATATGCATGAATTTGACGTTGCTTTGAAATTTTTCATGCAAAAAACAGACGATCATTATTGTTTCGTCCGTGTATTGTTTGATATATTGAAAAGTAATTGTCATCTTGCATAATGACTTATGTAAGCTGAAAGTTTAGATTGGATTTTAACATGTATCAATATGGTGATTTCCTTTCGTCTTTCAATGAAAATCAAACAATATAAAATAGACAAAACTTGTCTATATCATGTAAAGAAACATGCATCAATGAAAACTTGTTGCCTAAATATACACAATATATATATATATATATATATATATATATATATATATATATATATATATATATATATATATTGTGTATATATAATGTATTACCGTGAAGTAAAAACAAGAACAAGATCTACTTCCATACCTGATGATGTCTATAGGAACACACGTAAAGAACAGATTGTAAAAAATTAAAAAGACCTTATGCAATTGGAATTTATAAACGGGGATCATATCATTCATATACAGGTTCGAGGTTGATGTATCTTATTTATATTGTTTGCGACGATGTATACTCGCCATTTCAATCATTAACCTCGATATTTGTTTTTTGTATGAATGATTCATGAATTTATAAGTTATAATTGCACCTTTTAATTGATATATATATATATATATATATATATATATATATATAAATATATATATATACATACATATATATATAAATATATATATACATGCATATATATATATATATATATATATATATATATATAAATATATATATATATAAATATATATATATACCTGCATATATATATATATATATATATATATATATATATATATATATATATATATATATATATATATATATGCTAAGAAAAAT
Organism: Acanthosepion lycidas; assembly: GCA_963932145.1. Lineage (NCBI taxonomy): Eukaryota > Metazoa > Mollusca > Cephalopoda > Sepiida > Sepiidae > Acanthosepion > Acanthosepion lycidas. Next base: position 11,581,308 of record OZ010580.1, on the reverse strand, counting down.
GATCTAATTGTTAGATTAAGATCTGAACCGTTGTATCTCAGAGATGATTAAAGATATTTCACTGAAATTCTCTGAAGTTTTTATAACACTATTAGGCTCTACTTTGGTAATAAGAATATATAATTTCTTTTCAAGCATGACAAAAAAAAAACGTGATGAAATCGATCATAAACGAAAATTGCATGTTGATTATTAATTAATCATAGCTAAGGATCGGAAGCTTATGAAGGACTGAAATAAAGGTCAGATATATATATATATATATATATATATATATATATATATATATGACCTTTATTTCAGTCAGATCAGATATATATATATATATATATATATATATATATATATATATATATATGACCTTTTTTTCAGTCAGATCAGATGTATATATATATATATATATGTATATATATATCTGACCTTTATTTCAGTCAGATCAGATATATTTATATATATATATATATATATATATATATATATATATATATATATATATATGAACTTTATTTCAGTCCTTCATGAGCTTCCGATCCTTAGCTATGATTAATTAATGATGAACATCCAATTTTCGTTTTTCTTTAGCTCTAAGTTGAAATGATAATCATTCTTGCTGTTGTGACATACTGATCCATTCGAATAAAGCTGGTTCTCGGAAAAAAAATGAGATATTTTTATGAAAATTCTGGGTATCGAGGTGAGTATTTCGTTTGAAAAGTTGGATCAAAATAGAATTGAATATATCCATCTAGCTATCTATTAGATTGGTGCAAAAATAATGTCGTTTTCTCATATATTAACATATGTGGGAAAACGACATTATTTTTGCACCAACCTAATATCTATCTATCTATCTATCTATCTATATATATATATATATATATATATATATATATATATATATATATATATATATATATATATATATATATATATATCGGGTGTAACAGGAAAATTGTCCAATTGTAAGATTAAGATCTGAATCGTTGTACCTTAAAAATGATTAAAGATATTCCACTGGAATTCACCGAGGTTTTTTATAGGACTATTGACTCTACTTTGAGAAATTAGAATGTATAATTATTCTCTAAGCTTAACAGAAAATTACATGTGAAGTACTAATTAATCCTAGATAAGGATAGGGAGCTCATGAAGGACTGATATAAAGTTAATATATATATATATATATATATATATATATATATATATATATATATATATATATATATATATGTTGTGGCCTGATTAGGGAACAGAAAAAAAGACTCGGAAGATGAAGGTAGGTTGAAAAAGTATATTGAAGATATATACAAAACAATAGTGTTAGTAATAAGTAGATTACCACTGCGTCTACTATACCACTTCACTTCACCCTCTTCCCCCTGACTATCGCAGTTTGTATTTATGAGAGGAGGAAGAGTTCATTCTACTGTAGGAGGGTTTACCACAATATATATATATATATATATATATATATATATATTATTCCAGGATCATTCTCCAACTTATTCAAGATGATCTTCACCCTCTAACCTTCTGCTCTGGAGTAACAATGTGCCTCACATGTTTCACGTACGATTTCATTTTCAAGTCTTTTTTAACTTACCTTTGGACTGTCATAGCTAAAAAAAAAAACCTCTCACACATGGAAAACGTCTTATAGATTGAATTGAATCTTTCGTAATTGATCTCTTTAGCTCTAAGTTGAAATGGTAGTCCTTCTTGCTGTTGAGACCTCTTGATCCAGTTTTCCTCTCAATTGTCCCCTCCTTTTTAAACTTATTCACCGTTCTCTTGATGGTTCTTGAATGGACTTTGAAGATGGAAGCCAGAGTATGGATGTTCATAACATTACGGAAGGCCTGAATTATATTTTCTTCTCACCATTGCTCAGTTTTGAAGACAGTAGGGGTGGCAGAAAACGATTTTAACCTGTTCTCTTTCGAGCGGAATAACACAAATGGTATTTCAGTAATTCTTACGAAAAATGGCGTTAATATTGCTAAACGTCTTGTCTGAATACCTGTAAAAAAGAAATTTAGTTTAGTAGTTTTTTAGATATTAAAAATGTTTGTGTTGTGGACATTTATGCTGTTACACGGTACTTTCAGCTAAACATACAACCATCCTCAGGCATGGAAATTAATTTGTTTTTTAATAAATCCAGGTAGTAGCGAGACACGAAAGATTAAATGCGAATCGAAATATGTTTTTTTTAGAAATGTGTTATTTATTGTTAACGGATAAGAAAGTACTAGCAGAATAAAAAAAAACTTATACAACTTGAAGATATTAAAAACAAGGATCATAACATTCATTGAGTGGTTCGTAGGTTAATGCAACTTTAATAAATTTGTTTTTCGCCATTTATATTATTAACTTTACTAATCTACTTTTTGTATGAATAATTCAGGATCATCTGTCTTCCTGAAGCCTGATATTTTACTGTTTTTTCTCCTCAGTAAATTTGTTTTTCATTCTCTTCACACCTTGTAACCCATTCAGCCGGAATTATCGACTTTCTTAGGGTGAAATGATTAAAAAAAAAATGCCACTATGATCAACAGCCCATGCAATGGTAGAACCTGAGGGTCTCCATAGCTGAAGCAAATCACGATATAAAAGTCAGCAGGAAAAGTCATGGCTCCAGATTTCAAGATGTAAAAGTGTTATCTGTTACAACCAAGTAATTGGTTAAGAAGGCACAAGGCCGAGTTTTACGTGGATCATCCGAGCCCGTAGGCTCGGCCAAAAAATCTCCATAGAACCGCATAAACGGGTTCGGGTCTGTCTACCACCCCGGATGAAACTCTTCGCTTCGACACAGCCTTGTCCGGGTTCCTCTCCGCCGAAGGCAGAGAGTTCGACAGGAGCTGCGAACAGCCTCAGTAGAACAGTCTATATCCCTGTTAATATTTAACATATACGAGGGATGTATGTGGCCAAATATTCCCGTAGACCCCGCATAAACTATATCACTGTTCCCCTGAGGCTTACACACCTGCTAATTTTATAGCCAGGGGAAGAGTCCACAATAGCCTCAATAGAGAGAAGACACTACAACAGTTATAAGTAAGAGAAACTGCCAATAGTGAATCCTGTTAGGACTTCTAATTCTCTCAGAATTACCTCACTGTTTCCGTTGAATAAGTCTGAATTAGTAACGGCCACAATCATAACAATATTAGATATGCAGACGACACAGTGTTGCTAGCAGACACAGAAATGAAACAAGAATTCCTACAGAAGTTAGTGAATGAAACTGAGAAGAAAGGAATAAACATCACTTGCAAGAAGACAGAATACATGGTTGTTAGCAAAAAGAACACATTCCAATACACAATTTACAAATTGGAGATATCAAAATCCAACAAATACAGCGATTTAAATATCTGGGAGGTATTTTAACAGAGGATAGAAAGTGTGTCACTGAATTCCGAATGCGCAATAGGATAGCGAAAATCCATTCAAAAGGCTTAGAAAAGTATTAATAAACAGAAAAAAAAAATCGAAAAAATTACTGAACTGTTACGTAATATCAGTCATTCTATGTGACAGGGAATGCAATAAAAAGGGTGGTTCTATAAGTGGATGACGAGAAAATGAAAACAAAAAGCACACTTCTATTTAATATCAGGAAGTGACAGTTGAGATTTCTAGGGTACATAATGAAGAAAAAGTGCTTGGTAAATTCGATACTCACAGGAGAGAATGAAATTAAGTGGGATAGAGGAAAACACCTACCAATCAACATTGAGTAAATGGATGGCAAGGTTTAGGAGAGATAACAAAAATTAAGAGCTACAAAAGATAGCGAATTCAAGATAGGCAGATTCGCTACCGACCTGAAGGAACACGACGAATAGAAAAAAGAAGAAGAAAGAAGAAGAAAAAAAAGAAAGAAGAAAAAGCCGAAGAAGAAAAAAAAGAAAGAAGAAAAAGCCGAAGAAGAAAGGAAAAAGAATAATAATAATAATAATAATAATAATAATAATAATAATAATAATAAGAAGAAGAAGAAGAAGAAGAAGAAGAAGAAGAATCGCAGAAAGGTGTTTGCTTTTTGCAGGAGAATGTTACTGTTCACAGTACTTGTAAGACAACAGATGTTCTGAAGAATCTAGAACTTTGTGCATAGACCAACCAACAACCCAGCCTTCTCAAGACATTTTACCTTATCCATTTCCTGTGTTCAAATCTTAAAGATATTTGGACATTTGGATATGATAACAGCCGTAGAGCATTATCTCAATGAGCAAATATGAAGAAAAATTTTCACAGTTAAGGAATCTTCAGAAGCGATGTGCCAAGTTTGTGTACCTCTGGGTATAAATATATAAAATGACATGCGTATGACGTTCCATTCTTGGACGGATCGAGAAGTTTTCAACATCGTCTTATACACTGTAGACATTTGTCTTCGCCCCGAAACCATTCAAACGTCTCCAATCATATTAGCTATATCCAAATACCGGTCTAGCCTGTTGCTTTCAGTGTCGGACCGATGCCCTCGGAAAAGGCAAAAATCTATCTATTGTTCTCTAGCCATGGGTTAAATAGCAGGATAGACGGATTTTTCTAGTCTTTGGTGTCGATCAGTTTAACGGAACGAAGACTCTAAATTCTAAGCCGCGGGGAAGGCACAGGAAAGTCGCTCTTGTTTTTTTTTTCGCATTTAAATAAAAGAGGAAAAGCAACCTGTTGAGAGCCATGCACGTCGTGAAGGGGACATGGCATAAAAATGAAGAGTGATTAGCGCCAAACGTTCACGCATTCATTCTTTTTCTCAGTCAAATATTGTGATATGTCGGTAACGAAGCCGTTTCTAAAGGTGTCTTTTAATAGGTGAGAATTTATTGGGAAGTACATTTGTTTTCACTGTGATTAGGATGTTCCCTTTCCCGATCATAAGTCCCTGGTTCGAATATCACCAAGGTCGATTTGTCGGGAAGGCGACTTCTTGAGTGTCTGAAAAGCAAACAAGCCTTTCGAGTGAATCTGGGTAGAACGGATCTATATGGGAACCGTCGCTGATTATGGATCACGCCAGATAATGCGCACTCTCCCAGAAACTGTAACTAAGGTTGGGCGGTTGAATTTGTTTAGCAGCATATGGAACTTTATGGATAATTTTTGCTGTGTAATGGATATCGGCTCGGAATAAGAAATCTGAGGGCCGAGTTCGAATTCCAGTCGAGGTCGTTAGATCCACTTACGCCCAAATACCCTTGGGAAAGGTATCAATCGATCTCTTCTTTGAATAGCAGGTCACAGTGAGTTCTTTAGCCTTGGTCGGCAACAAGTTTACCACAGAAAGAAATAGAAACTTACTGCGGAATAAATCTGCCTCGTTAGTCACATATCGAAAGATACATGATCTCCTAAGCGTGTATCACGTATGGCACTTAACGGACTGTCTAAATACCGAAATATAAATATTTTGAACGCATTTGAACTTCAACTACATATATATGTTTGCTTTTTCTACAATAAAATATATTGCCGGTCATTTTCCTTAAAAAATCTATTGTTGGTAATTTTACTATAGATAGTTATTGTAGGTAACTTTATAAAAATGTATTGCTGGCATTTTGTTTACTATAAAAATGTATATTTATATTTTCGTAGTGTTTTGTTTTTCTCTAGTGGTTCACTATTTTTCCATAGCTGGGACCCTAACAGGTGCTAGCACCCAGAGTCAGGGTAGACCTGAAAACAACGGCAATTAAGCGATGGTTCCATGCTCCTCAAAATCTCACAATCCCTCGATCGTGCTGCCGGATGTAGTTTATCGTCATACACAAAACTATGTAACTAAGGTTCGCTCAGCATAGTTGTAATATAAACCACAGCTGGACTATTTGGATATTAAATAAATACAAATGAGTCTGAGTAGATGTCTGCCATAGGGATTGGCTACCCACCCTATCAGATTCGGATACGATCGGCTAACCTTTACCATTTCCCCCCTAAAATTAAAAAAAAAAAACGTGACTGCAAATAATCTCTGTTAAGATTCAAACTTTGTTTCCGTTTTCCAGGATGATAACACTTTTGCCTCGTCGCTATTCGTCGGTGTCCATAAAAACCTGATAACGGTTTTTTTTTGTCCGCCCGCCTTTAATTGTAATTGATGGAATGTAGTCTCTTTACCGCTATTAACGTCAAGAATAATTCTCTTTGGTAAACAAAATCTAATCTCCGGTATAGCAACAAACGAACTAGTGTTTATTACAGGAATGCTATAAAATCGAAACCTTCAGTCGACAGAAAGATGTTACCGTCTTGCGTTCATATTTTAGCTGTAAATTACTGAAAGAAAAATTTCGAGAAAATAGTGTTTACTATTTTATGACGTCTCTACTAATGAAGCAACTTAATTTCCCGAAGACAGTCGCATTTCTTTTTTTCTTTTTCTTTTTTTTTTGTTTCAAATCTAATTCTGTATCGATTCTTCGAGTTTTCATTATTTTAAGAAGCACAAACAATAATTCTGGAGATTTAAAATGGCTCGCAGAAAGAAAGAACCGTGGTCATTTTTTCATTCCTCTATGTTGGAGATAATTAGAGCGAGCAATTAAAATCATAACTAAAGTGAGTTGGTCACTTCGATATGGTGTAATGGTTAGCAAGCCTGTCTCGCTGGATCAATTACGACTGAATAGTGAATTCGACCTTCACTGAGTACTCCATACATTCGGCCTTGTGTCATATCTAAGCTACACTTAGAAAATCATTTAGAATACTTTAACATGGTGTAAGTTTGTCTCTCTGGATCAATTACGATCGAATAGTGAGTTCGATCCTCATTGGGTGCTCCCATACATTCGGCCTTGTGCCACATCTAAACAACGCTTAGGAAATCATTAAGAGCACTTTAACGTGGTGTAATGGTTAGCAAGTTTGTCTCGCTAGATTACTTACAACTGAGTAGTGAGTTCGATCCTCACTGGGTGCGCCTTAATTTCGGCCTTGTGCCACACCTAAGCTACACTTTGTAAATCGCTATAGACGTAAGTATAACAACAAAAAAGACTGATTTCGATATTAAATAAGCCGTGATTGATATGACGTGAAATGCCCCCGCAACCGAAGATCTTTTGTGAAAAGATTTTAGAAGTACTTTAAAATCACTCTATTATGGTGATTAACTAGCTTCAAGCCGCCCACCTGATGATTTACTTAGCATAGTTTAGATGTGGCATAATGACAAAAAGAAGGAAGCATCCAGTGAACATCGAACTCACTACTCAATAACTGATCTAGCGAGACAAGCTTGTTAACCATTACACCATGTCGAAGTGACCTTATGCTTCTATCTATAAGCAATTATTAGAGTCGGGCATTAGTAAATATTTCATTCATATTTAAGTCTATGAGCAATTGCTTCGATGTTTGGTAAATATTGGTTATTTATTTCTTTTATTTTATAAGCATATATTTGGTTCGGTTGGAGTAGATAGATTCGCCTATCGTCCAATTCAAACTCCTCTCTGGTCTTTTGAACAGGGGTCGAGGCTTATATCCTGTTTCCTGTTTATGGGTGGGTTTCTGGTTTCTTCATCTAAAGTTTTCTCATTTTCTTTCACTCTCAGTGGCATTAGTTGCAGTGAAATGCGTCTTAGTGGCATTACTTGGATTTAAATGCTTTAAACACTAAGTAAATATTTCTGGTTTCATTTTAGCCTATGAAGATTTACTCGTTTTGGAGATACCTAAATATTATGCGTTTATTTTTGAGTCTATAAGAATTTCTTGGTTCGGGAATAAGTACACCCTTGTACAAAATAATTGAGACAAAACGAATAATTCCGTTATTATTTACTTTTTTTTCGTATTTTATAATGAAACATGACACAGTGAACATGTTAGTACTTCGTACGCCCATTCCACGAAGTCGTTCTTTGCAGATTGACCATATATTCTCGATTGGATTTAAGAAGAGTTTCTGGGCCAGTCTAGTACACTAATTTGCTCACTGGTAAAGTTTACCAGTGTGTTCGTGCAGCATTACAATTTTCGTATGCTTCCTTGGAGTAACGTCCATCGGAGACAATTGCAACTAATTGACACTCGAGACAATAGTGTCTGAGCGTGATCAAAATCTGATACAATGACGGATGACGCAATATTTTTCAGGGTCAAACAAATTTCATCATACACCCTGGAAATAGATTCATACAACTGGACACTACTGCAAATGACCTAATCGGAGAAGAAAATAGAAATCTGTTACCCCTGTCACACCATTGGGTCTAAAACTGACCGTATGTTGAAAGAAATTTAATTAAAGCGGTTGTTTCAATTAATTTGCACAATGGTGTAGATGTTGGTTTTTATATTTGAGTCTGTAATTATTGATGGGTTTTGTGAGCAAGTATTTCTTTTTAATATTTGAGTCCGTAAGCATTGATGGGTTTTGTGAGCAAGTATTTCTTTTTAATATTTGAGTCCGTAAGCATTGATGGGTTTTGTGAGCAAGTATTTCTTTTCAATATTTGAGTCCGTAAGCATTGATGGGTTTTGTGAGCAAGTATTTCTTTTCAATATTTGAGTCCGTAAGCATTGATGGGTTTTGTGAGCAAGTATTTCTTTTCAATATTTGTGTCCGTAAGCATTGATGGGTTTTGTGAGCAAGTATTTCTTTTTAATATTTGAGCCTGTAAGCATTGATGGGTTTTGTGAGCAAGTATTTCTTTTCAATATTTGTGTCCGTAAGCATTGATGGGTTTTGTTAGCAAGTATTTCTTTTCACTATTTGAGTCCGTAAGCATTGATGGGTTTTGTGAGCAAGTATTTCTTTTCAATATTTGTGTCCGTAAGCATTGATGGGTTTTGTTAGCAAGTATTTCTTTTCAATATTTGTGTCCGTAAGCATTGATGGGTTTTGTTAGCAAGTATTTCTTTTCAATATTTGAGTCCGTAAGCATTGATGGGTTTTGTGAGCAAGTATTTCTTTTCAATATTTGAGTCCGTAAGCATTGATGGGTTTTGTTAGCAAGTATTTCTTTTCAATATTTGTGTCCGTAAGCATTGATGGGTTTTGTTAGCAAGTATTTCTTTTCAATATTTGAGTCCGTAAGCATTGATGGGTTTTGTGAGCAAGTATTTCTTTTCAATATTTGAGTCCGTAAGCATTGATGGGTTTTGTTAGCAAGTATTTCTTTTCAATATTTGAGTCCGTAAGCATTTACTTGATGACTGAGTGTTATTGATGATCTCCCTTTTTTCCAGTTCGTAGTTGTTCTATAGAATGATCCTGAGAATACCATGTATCGGACATAGAGATAATGGCAACAAAAAGGACATAATTAACACCAGGAAGAGACATTTGAAAGTTCTATGGTGCATAACGAGAAAAGGAAAAAAATTATAACTCTCACAGAGTAAAAGAGCTATATGAAAGTGACACACAAACTAGTGAGCTTTAGTGAGTTGATAGCGGAGTAGATTTGGGGAAAGATGGCAAAAGTTATCAAGAGCTACAAAGGAAAGGAGGGTCATAAACTCCAATGTCCTGCTGGGAAATAGCATTTTTTAAATCCCCAAGCAAAGCAGTAAAGCCACTAGGGCACAAGGGGTTACTGGGTGTGGATATAATTAGAAACCAGAAACTTTACTAAGGAACAAGAACAAAAGAATCAGGAGGACAGTAGGAAGCGATTGACATTGCATTAAAATATTTGAAGAAAAAATCTGGCTAAGAAACACGGGCCCGCTAGATAGTTCCACAAGTAAGAAGTGCGAGAAAAGAAACTGTTCTTATAGAACTTACGGTTTATATCGCCATTTCAACTGTATATTAGTGAGACCTCCTTGCCAGTCTAGGATCGCGTTTACCTGGCAACGAGCTGGGTATCTTGGAGAAGAGCGATATTTATTTGTAAAAATACAAAATGTGGCACGAATTCAAAAAGGGGAATGGGGAAAAGAACGGTCTTGTTCTGTCTTAACGTTAAACTTAGCTAGCCACAAACACTGACCCAAACATACCACAATGTTCCTAACACCAAAACAACGTATTCTTACTTGCCTTTCTTGCTGCATCCACCATAATACCTCATTGTCTCTATGAAAGTCCTAATCTGTCTCCATATGTACAATTCATTGTCGGTGGCGAGAAGAGGGGGAATAAAATAACAATTTAAAAATCTAAACTCAAATAAATATTTAAAAAATGAACAAAAACTAGGTATTTACTCTGTCTCCCCTTGAAAATATATAAAGTGTTTAAAGTTTCAAGCGGCGTCTTTTGGAAACTTTTGCACGTGCCTATCATACGAGGTTGGATCAAAAAGTATCGGGACTGGTGCTTTTAAAAAGAAAATTATAAAACGTATCAATTCGGTATTTAATCTCTTTCGATGTAATCCTCTTCTTAAGTCGCGAAATTTCCAGCGTGGTTTCCATTGATGAAGCATTTCCTGGAATTTATTTGATAGCGAACAGCTTGTCTCGTCCTATCCTCTTGGATTTCATCGACGTCTTGAAATCTTTAATTCCTTTCAAGTGGGATTTTTGTGTAAAGAAAAAAATGAAAGTGGACGCGATTTGGGGAATATGGTGATTATCGGATATGGAGAATCTTGTACTTAGCCAAAAAACTGCTGCACGAGTCCTGGTCACGGATAGAACCACTGTAGTATGGTGAGACAAAACACACTCTACAGACTTTCATTGCAACCATTGCTATAAACAGCGGAAGTGAGCGAAAATGTTATAACTTCGTGCGCATGCGCGAGAGTGTTCAACATCAATCCATGTCAAGCGGCTTCACTCTGCGTACTTTAGCTCTGTTACCCGATGCTTTTTGATCAGACCCTCGTATATAGAGAAGGTTTGCTGTGTCGCTAATTGGGAATTTTCTTTCTGATAGGTTTTGGTGCTAAGATCAAAGTGTTGATCCTTAACGCTGATTTTCAAAGAAGAATTCTTCCTAAATGTTAGAAAACTTTAGAATATTCAGTACACATGTACAAGACAAAGTAAAGTTTGTAGACCTTTCCTCTGTTTACGGTGATTTACTCTATTTTTCTTCCTCTTGCCATTGTTCGTTGTGGTTTTCTTAAGCTACAATATTAATATGTCCGTTTTGTTAGCAGTATCCCCACCCATATGAAGTATTAAAATAATTTTAAAATATAGGGAATAAAAATAGCAGACTGGCATCAGGAAATGGAATTTCTAAAATTTAAATTGAATTTAAAAAATAAAGAAAGAAACATGGACGCTAACTGGTCGCTGAAGAATTCTTTGGAAGTCTTTTACCCGAAGACAACGCAACATACAGACTAACTGCATCCATTCGTTATCTATTATTTCGTATGGGCTATACTTGATTTTTTTTTTGCGGCAATGCTGAAAGACGAGTTTCTGTTGCCTTGGGAACAGCACAACGATTGGTTTAGAAGTGAATTATGAGTCTGACGTTGGCAAGGAAAAATCGCAGTAAATAGGGGAAAAATATACGCCATTCTGTGTCCCTTATCGACTGAGATGGCTATTCGATCAGGTCTAGAGGCAAGAAATTAGTCTCAGAATAATATATATATATATATATATATATATATATATATATGTATAAACATGTTTTCACATGCACACAGACATATATGTCTATGTATGTGTGTGTAAAAACTTGTTTTGTTTTGTTAAATTTATCCGACAACCTCTGTTTCATTTTTTCTTGTATTTTTCCCAATTTTTTAAATTCTAGAAGCTTTTATTATGCGAAAAACAATCCCCCCAACAAACGAAAACACAAAAAACAACCAACCGAAATTAAATAAAATATCGTTCTCCACAGGAAACGGTATCTTAAAGTGCGAATAAAATATTTAATGCATATGAACTAATAATAATAATAATAATAATAATAATAATAATAATAATAATAATAATAACAAAAATCAAATGCAACCGACCAGATACAGAAACAATGGTTTTTTCCTTGCTTCACAGGACCAATGCTTGTTAACTAGAAATTATCAAGCATATATACTAAAATATTGTGCCCAAAATGCAGATTCTGTGATAAATATCCAGAAACAATTGATCATCTTGTATCAGATTGTACTGTATTGGCACCCACTGAATATAAAACCCGCCATGACAGAGTGGGCCAATATCTGCACTGGAAAATCTGCAACATCTACGGGAAGGAAAGTGAAAGAAACTGGTATGAACACCACCCAGACCCGGTTACGGAGATAGGACCTGTTGCATTTCTATGGGACTACACAATACACACTGACAGATCAATCAAAGCCAACCGCCCAGATATTGTTATTAAAGACCACAAATAAAAAAAAGTGCCTCCTTATTGATATGGCAGTCCCTGCAGACTGCAATGTATCTTTGAAGATATTCAAAAAGATATCAAAATACAAGGACCTTGAAATAGAAATCTCAAAAATGTGGCACATGGGAACATCAACAATCCCTTTTGTAGTTGGAGCCCTAGGATTGGTTGGAAAAGATTCCAGTAGACTAATTGAAGGGATTCCTGGACGCCCACGCCTTAAAGAAATACAAAAAAATCTTTCTCACCAGTACAGCCCACGCCATACGAAGGACTTTATCTATTTAAAATATTTTCTTTGTGTGTGTAAGAGTGTGTGTGTAGAAAATGTCATGATGGCATTTCTAACCTAAGGTCTCTGGGTGGGACCCGGAACGAAATGAATACACACCAGAAATTAATGGAAATAAAATAATAATAATGTGCTTTTCGATCTAGCATTTTTGATTTTTTTGTTTTGAATATGACGTCACTTTGAATTTGAATCCCAACGATCAAAAAAAAAAAAAAAATAGATGAATAAATAAAAAAATAAATAAATAAAAGGTTGGTAGCAAACAAAATCACACGAATGGCACACGGTTCTTGATAATGACTGAAACAGCCGAAATTGCTTGAACAAAAAACATGAATTTTAGAGATTTTATTCACAATTTCTTGGAAAATTAGAAAAATAAAATAAAAGCACTAGCAGATCGACCGTTCCAGTTGAATTTAACAAAATTCTTCGAATTAATTCTTGTTGCTTAGATTTCTCTCATCTCCTCACTCTTGGGTTTAATATCAAAAGATGAATAGGAAACATGAGTTTAGAATTTCATTTTTTATTTCCTGCTATTTTCATTTAGATGTGTTACAAAACTTAGGAGATACCGCCATTTGTATCGCATCATCCTATTTTTAGGTGAGTAAAATTAAGATAGTCTTTTTAAAGTAAATAATATTTAATATTTAGATGAATAACCGTTGCTTGCAATAACTGCATCACCCATTGATGTCACCAAAGCGTTGCATACTTCATTTGTAATGCTTGTTGGGACGTGGCCTCTTTCAGTTTTTGTTTTTTCCATGGGGTTTCTTCATCCAGTTTCCTCTGCAGGAGGTGAAATGTATGCCCTGTTGGAGTGATCTGATACAGATCGTGGCATGTCCTAAGCTTTATTTAACACACCTACATGTAAATTCTGGAAACTTATCACATATTCATTTTTTGATCTCAAACCCAAATGTCTTCAGCGAACAATAGCAATTGGCCTTACCTATCCAGTAGTTTTAGAGGGGACTGTGTGTGTGTGCGTATCGAATGCGCGGGCCGACAGACGTAATAGACTCTGTTTAATAAATAAAAATGGGACGTCGATTCCAAATACGGAGTATTCCTGATAATAACGTCTGATGTATTAATATATACAGGCTGTCCATAAAGTTCGTGTGCACTTTATAAACTTTATAAACTTTATTTGTATTTGCGATAGAAATAATTTGTTAAAAAAATTAGAAAGAAGTAAATCTATATTTTTTAAGGTTTTATTGAAATTTTATTTAAGTTTCCACATGTCCTCCATCATTAGCAATACAAAGAGTAATACGATTTTGCAGTTCACAGAAAACATTTGCCAGCTGATTTAGAGTAATCCCTGAAATCACATTAGTTATATTAGCAATACTTAAAACTAGGTTCATTAAACTTTACTTTACTTTAAATATTTAAAATTTTTAAAGTGCACACGAACTTTATGGACACCCTTTATATATATATATATATATATATATATATATGAAGAAAAATATACGGAAAAAACAAACAAAAATCCTTATATGCAATTATGCTGTTTTAATGTTAATATAATATCAACGTCGGACGTTTCGGTCTAATAAACCATCTTCAGGACATATTCATAAAATATAATTAACATTAACGTGACCATGTTTAAACGGAACGCTGATCATATAAAACTTTCAGTTATCTGTTTGGATAAGTCTTTTTCTTATGTCCATCGTCTTTGTCATGTTGAATTGATAATGTTAATTATCAAATTTTAAACTTGTTTTAGTTTAAGTTCAATTAAGTCTTAAACAAAGATACGTGAGAGAAAACAAAATCTTAACATTAGACAAATTTTAGTTGAAACCACCAAAATTTTATACCGGGCAGAGTGCAAAGAAAGAATTTAAATTTATTGAATATAGTGCCTTCTTCTATGAGGAACCGTATATTGAAGTGTGCTTAAAACACACGCACACGCACATAACCACAGACACACACACACACACACACACACACACACGCACCCACGCAAATTCCTCTTTGACCGTTTATATGACGCTATCTTGAGTGAAATTCCTTCAAAAGTTTGAAATTTATTCTATCAAACTATCAAAAGCGAGATCGTAGGAATTAAAATCGAATTGCGTCAATACAGACAGAACAATCCTTGAAAACGAATATATATATATATATATATATATATAGATATATATATATATTTATTTATATGCATATATATATATGTATACATATTTATATTCATGTATATTTATATGCATATATATATATATATATATATATGTATATATATATATATATATATATATATATATATATATATAATTTTACTCAATGTATATAGAGTAGCAATGATAATATTTGCCAACGTCATTTAACCTTATGTCTAGTGCGGAAATTAAACCCAAATTTAGCGTTTCTTTCTGTTTCTTCTTTTGTAATGACCCGATCCCAATTTGAAAGGTGGGGAGCAATAAATGAACAATAAAAGACACAAAAAAACCTTTCATCATTTCAGAAAAAAAAATACTCGAAAAAGGCTTCATCTGAAAAATCTTACATTAATTATACTGAATTCTCAATCTATTAACTTTCACTTCAAGTTGAGCTTTGAAGAATAAAAAAAAAAACAGATGCTCTAAAATCTCCAGGAAAAGAAGCAAACAACCGAATCTAAATGGGCTAATGAAATATTCTGTGTATATGATAAGAATTTAGAGAAAAAAAAGAAGAATGCTTGTCTTTTAAAGACATCTACGTCTCTTATAAATAAACTCGCTTTTGAAATCTAAACAATCTCCAGAAAGTAAATTTGGAGGCAATTTAAACGAAGCAGGCGCTATGGTTAACTCCCTTTGATTAAACAGTTAACATTTCGACCCTGTAGGAAAAGACATACAGACAGAGCCAAATATACAACATCTTAGAAGAGCAGATAGTAATCTTCGCTAGAATTCCTTTCGTTTGCAATCGAATAAAATGGCTGGAACTTTATGCCTTCAGTCGATCTTATTGAAGACAATAAAGACTAAAATTGTCTGGCCACAGCCGATCAATGTAATGCGTAGAAATGTTGACTCGAATAAAGTGTATTGTATGCTTCTTTAGTATCTGCGTTTAATCTATGCAATTTTCTGTGTATTGATTTGTGTCTTTACAACGATTTTACAGTTTTGCTTATCGATACGGTGTTATTTGCGATTGTAGCTTTATAAATTTCGTGTAATTATTACCCGGATATTCCGTAATTCCACAGGCTGTGATTATGTTTGGTTGTATGTAAGACTTCATGGCCATGATTATTGAACTGAAGTTAAAATCTGACCCAAGAACAAGAAATAGATGTAGACATTTCGCAAATAAGTCTTCTAATTGGGAAGTATCTATTTGCCTTAAAATCAGCATTTGAAATCCTAGCGTTTATCAAGGCTCGAACGCCGAAAACCAGTGTTAGGTTTAGAAATACGTAACTAACTGAATTATGAAATAGAGCATCTAAATAAAACATATTCGAATTGGAGGAAGCTTTAAAAATACAAAATAACAGAAATTATCATCTGGAGTTGTAATATAAATTGAATTCATACCCTGAATCCATGATAAAATTTCAGGAATTGGGATTAAAAAATTCTAAACACTTCAGATATCTCAGTATATGGATCAGTTGTAAAAAATAGTGTCACAAACTTAGCATAGCATGGATCAGTCGTAACATATTTTGTATAGTAATGAATCAGTCTTGACAAATTTAATATAAGAGATAAGGAATCGATCCGTCGTAACAAATTTTGTATAGCAGATAAGGAATGGACCAGTCGTGCTAAATTTTTGTATGGCAAATAAGGAATGGATCTGTTGTGAAAAATTTAGCATAAGAGATAAAGAATGGATCAGTCTTGACACATTTAGTATAACAGATAAGGAATGGATTTGCCGTGACAAATTTAATATAAGAGATAAGCAATGGATCATTAATGACAATTGTTTGTATGGAAAATAAGGAATGAATTAGTCCTGACAAATTTTGTATAGCAGATAATCAATTGAGGTTTACATTTCTGTACTTGTTTGATTTTAGTATCCCCAAACTGTAGTTTACATTTTGGGCTCACCTTTTGCTGATAAACATGCATTTGACCCTCTTGTAGTTTATACTTGGTCCTTTCTTCTCGCGCGTTCTTTCCCTACCTTCTGTAGGAGCATTTTTAGTTTCCTTTCCGTGTCTGATATCAACACTGTGGCATATATTATATTGCTAAGTTTATGGCTGCCAATAATGAATCCTGGTACGACTTCTAATTCTCTCAGAATTACCTCACTGTATAGATTGAATGTCCGGTGAGGAGACGCATCCTTATCTCACCCCGCTTTCTACATTTTATATCTGCAGAACTCATTTTTTGTCCGTATGAATGTTCCGTCCATAGCTGTCTTAAAATCAGCGTTTGAAATACAAGATATTATCTGGGCACGAACACCGAACATCAATTGAGTTATCAAATAGATAATCGAAATAAAAATAAAAACAAATTTGAATTCGATACCCATACAGATATGAGTCTCCACAAAATAAAGTTTGATGTAGTCGCATGCCCTATATATATATATATATATATATATATATATATATGTGCGTGTGTGTGTGTGTGTGTTTGTGTGTGTGTGTGCATTTAGGTAGCGTATCCCCGTTCAAGCATATTTAAGTAAATAATATAGACATATTATGTCTATTTTTATCTTCTTGATGTTAAGTTGAAATTCATCAAGGAAGTAACAGTAGTTATTTCCTACCCAAGTATTTTCAATCTCCTCCAAGATCATCCTCAGTGGTGTATTGCGAAGATAAACTTAATGTAACTGTAATCATTGTGATAGTGATTTTGCAAACACGAGCGAACATGCTCTGCTATAATTATTTCAAAATTAACCGTTGTCGTTACGTTCCCAGTGCAAGGGGGATAACCAGAGATGGTAAGTTGCAAAATAGTGCTAAATGTTAGTCAACTCAAATGCATTTTAAAGCATTACTACTAAACTCTTAATAAATTTCGTTTATTTATGAAGTCAATCAGAGGACGGACCGCATCTTTATTCATATTGTACTTTTACAATTATATATTTTAGTTATATATGAAATTTTAAACACACGCGCGCATATGCACGCACACACACACACTCATATATATATATATATATATATATATATATATATATATATATATATATATATATACTATAAATTGGAATTACGATACCTTCAGTAAATAACCATTTTCACCTACGAGTTTTAATTTAATGTTTCTGGTTTCGGCTTGTAGTGTACCGTTTATTTTGAGAAATTTCTCAAAATAAACAGTACACTATAGTCTGTTTCAGCAGGCCACGACGATTGCGTCTAGAATGAAATAGCCTGTCGCCTCTAAGTGTTGACTTCAATGTTTACTTATATATATATATATATATATATATATATATATATATATATATATATATATATATATGTATGTATGTATGTATGCGTGTGTTTGTGCGTGTGTGTGTATTTTGTGTATATAGACAGCAGAAGTTTTTTTAAGGCAAATATTAAAAAGAACAGACATTGGGTATTGATTAATATCAATGATCATCTTTTCAAATTTACGAATAATCCTATTCAAAGATGGCGGACATTCCGTCAGAAATTGTCCGAAATTCGCTTTGTAATAAAAGTACTCATTATTCTCCTATATTGGTTGCCAGAGAGCCGACCCTGTCCAGCTATTCAGGAGCAGTTGCCAGTTGTACTTTGTCGAACCAATCAGATTTTCTAATATAACAGAAGTAAATAGTTTTGCTATCGGCATAAATTCCTATTTGGAAACTGAAGAAGATACGACACAACGCTGGTTCAAGGATAGAGTCCTTGGGGATCCCCGCATTAATGTGAGAAGAACTAGAAACCTGTCCGTTCAACGGGATATTCATTATACGATTTGTTAGGAAAGCTTCGATGAAGCCAAATATTCGTCCTGCGACTCTGTAGCTTTGGAGCTTGCTTAGAAGGCCAGCATGCCAGAATCTGTTGAAAGCCTTTTATCATGGTTTCCCAATTCATCGAGTACATATTGGCTATTGAACCGCTCATTACAGTTGTTTTTTTTTATACTGGGTCTAATGGGAGGAGCATTAAATTGTACTCAGACACATTATTGGGGTGTAAATTCAAAATATAGAATGTATAGAGAGAAATATAGGGAAAAACAAAACAAAAAAATGATACAAGCTTAGAGTTTATATGGTACATGTCTTTCTGCTGGAAAAAAAAGCAAGATTTAAGTTAAGAGATTATAAAGAGTACGGCGCTTATAAATATATGAATATGAATAAAAAGGAGGGCCTAGACGCAGTGCATTGTATATTATTTATAAATAATATCTATGTTTCAAGGAAGTAACACTGCACTGCTAACGTTTAATAATATTAGGATATAAATTAAAAAATAAAAAGTGTACATAGAGAAGGTAAAAGGCGAGAAAAAAATAAAAAAATATATATTTGAAGAAAAGAGGAACGCCGTTACGTATTAATAAACACTTAAATTGTTAAAGGTGGGTAATAATTATTTAACCCAAAATATTTAATGAGCAGTTGAAGTTGAGTAAGAAAATTTATCCAGAATCAAAATACTTTAGTTCAGCACGTTGAGGTCATTCATTTTTTTTAAGCATAAATCTTTTTTGCCAGTTTTACATCGGAAAAGGGTGTAGTTTTGGCGACGAAATTCTAATTTACTACCGGTGTGTAGTTATTTGTTTTGGTTTGCCAGTAAAATTTTGAGAGTGCCGTGACATTTGAATATTGTTTATTGGTAAGAGTCATTTTATGATTGTAATACCGGGTCTTCCAGTGGTTTGCAGTAGAACCAAAATAAAACTTAGTCTCACCGTTATGTTTAATGCTAGCCCTATAAATAACGCTTTTATTCATACATTTATGATTTAGTGGACAGGGACTGTTTTTTCGACAATTACACTTTTCGTCTGTATTAATATTGGTATTGATGTTATTTAAATATTTATTTAATGTTATATTATTATGTTGTGCTATATACTGTTCGAGATTTTTGGTGCATCTGTAGCTAATCTCAATGTTGTTCTTGTTGAAGGTTTTGTTGAGTAATTGTATGTGGCTGAAATGTTTGTGGATTAAATTAACGAAAATTTTACCTATATTGGTTTTGACATTTTTGTTAAATGGCGGGTTAAACCAAATTATGTTGAGTTTTCTATTCTTACGCATATTGTTGGCATTCTTATTAATGTTTATGTATTCTAGCTTACTTTTTTTCTTATTTGGTTTTATATTTGTCAAAAATAATTTTGTTGCTAGAGTTACTTGTGTGTTTGTATTGCACCGATTTGTGCAAGTTGGTTAAAATTCCTTGTGGGTGGCTGGATTATTTGCTAAAGTTTTTATGGTCATAAAGTTATTTAGTAGAAGTCATATATATTCTTTTGAATAGGTCGAACGAAGTGTCCAGAAAGTTGATCACCTTGATATCACTCTGAGGAGCTGTAATACAGCAAAACTGCCTGTGGATGAAGATATCGGCTCCCGAAAAAATAATTAAATCGGTCGAGCACTGTGGGAAAACAAGCTCGAAATTGTGACTACTACTGCTGATAATGCAAGACTCTCCAAAATTGGAGTGAGTTCTCTTGATCACTGGCGTGTTTATGAAAAACTAAATACGTAAATATTTGTCTTTCTCTCTGCCGGGCTTCGTTAGAATCTCCGACTGATGCCAAATCCGTCGGGTTTCGGTCCCAGCTTGAAGCGATCAGATGTCTAGCCACACTGATGAGCTGGCAAATGTTCTTATCATTTGTCTTGCAAAAGTCTATATTGAAACGTGTTGTCAAAGATAAGTCTTCCATTTGCCTTTAATCATATTCTCATTTTACTGATATAATCTACTTGAAGTTTTTACACACACACACACACACACACACACACACACACACACACACACACACACATATATACTCGACTCTCCCGTCGAATAATACGTATGAGGGTCAAGCAGATCAGTTCCCACAGGCCGACAACAGCACATGAGATTTGATTGATATGAAGGTTTCGTACAGGACCATCCACACTTTATGAAGGGCCGAATGCAACGGGGTCCCCAAAAAGCCTTCCGTAAGTTTTGAATTCAGAGTTGTCCCTATCCTAGACCATTCGCCATCCAAGGGTATGGAACACAGTCTATTTACCCATAGTTAGAGGGAGAAGAAGAGGATCCACGCCTTTCCCAAAGTTATTAGCAAGTAAGTGAATGTAATGGATTGGACTGGAATTCGAACTCGGTTCTCCGATTCCTCAATCCAAGCCTCTATCCTTTACTACACCGTAATATATATATATATATATATATATATATATATATATATATATATATATATGTATGTATGTATGTATGTATGTATGTATGTAGAGATGCAGAGAGAGAGAGAGAGAGAGAGAGAGAGAGAGAGCGAGAGAGAGAGAGAAGAAGAGAGAGAGTGTGTGTGTATGTGTATATGTGTGCGTTGAAAAATTGACGCCATTGTTTATTTCTAAACTTTTATTAGTATTAGTATTTATAAGTATTTTCCCATGAAAACAAGATGATATGTTATGATTAACAAACTATTTAACATGTTAAAAATGCTCCCATTCATGTTCTATCCAACGCATAACCCTAATCAAGACTTCCAGAAGCCATTTGACACATTTCTACATCAATTACAGAAAATTGATCAGGAATTAGTTGTTTAAATTCAAGAATAGCTTTAGGTTTGAGCATGTTAATATGAACTTTCAGTACACCACGCACGAAAAAGTCTGGTGGCGTTAGGTCTGGTGATTGTGACAGCCACACAATTAGTCTACGACGACCTATCCACCTCACTGTGAAATTTTCCCGCCCCCCCTCTCTCTCTCTCTCTCTCTCTCTATATATATATATATATATATATATATATATATATATATATATAAATGTAATGAAAAACAAACCACTTTAAGGTACCATTACGATAATTTATTTCACGTAAATCCTTTTTTAAGGATTCAGGATCATCAGGTAAAACTTCCAACAACGAATTGAGAAAAAAAATGGGATTAGAAATTGGTGGTGTAATGAAAAACAAACCACTTTATGTGTAAAAGTATAAAACATTCGGTGATCAGCCGATTCCGCTAACTTGGTTTCAAACTTTCGGTATCTTCAGGTGAATTCGATCAATGGATTTCTGAACGCTTTATTTAAAAAAAATATTAATAATCACTATATTATTAAAAAAAAAAAAATATGCGCACCACGTATGGCAAAAGGGATGAAGAGAAGGAGGAAGGGGAGGAGAAAGTCAAGTGTATTGCAAATGTTTCGGTGGGGGTTAAACGAAATCCACGTACTTTCTTTTCACTCTCAGCTCATACGAATGTTCTCGTATGTATGTAACAGTTCCAACGATGCATTCTCAATACACTTGCTTTTCTCCTCTTCCTTCCCATTCTCCCCCTCCTTCCGTTCTACCACACCTCACGTCTTGTACCTATTTATTTATTTTTAAATAATATAGCACTCATTGATTTTGAAAAAAAGGAAATAAAGCTTCAGGATCGTTCAATCGCCTGAAGAGACCGATAGGTTGAAACCAAGGTAGCGGGATCGGTTCTCCTAATTTTTTAATACTTAATAACTACAAATGTTATTTTTTTATTTTTTCTACGTGTATTGAGCACTTTTTTTCCTCACGCACACACACATACACACGTACCCGCACACACATATATATATACGAGAAGAGAATTGAAAAAGTTTATCAGTAAAATTAAACGGCACAAAACGTCTGTTGTTTTAAATATCTGCCTTAAAGGACATTTTCTCCCAAAATACACTGTATATATATATATATATATATATATATATATATATATATATATATATATATATAATTATTTATTTAAAAATATGATTCCAACTCGGTACATAAGAGGTCTCATGTTTCAAAAGAAGAGCCGAAAACTTCAAAATAATATTTGAATTAACTTGAGTTAAAGTAGGCTCTGTTCCATCTTCAAGTGAAATTTTTTGGGGAATGACATGAGACCTCTTATGTAGCGAGTTGGAATCATATTTTTAAATAAATAATTATATTTATGCTCTACTTTCGTATCGAGCACTATTTTTTAAAAATAATTACAAAAATACTAAGGAACTTTGGATTATTTACCAAACCAGTTTCTTTCCTATTTTCACATATATATATATATATATATATATATATATATATATATATATATATATATATATATATAATAAAAATAAATAAAAAAATAAAACGAAGTATAGTTTCCAGGAAGTTGTACGAGGTTTGCTCCGAAAGTAAAGCCTCCTATTTTATTAGGTTCAGGCACGGCGTCATTTAGAGATTGAATCTTCCAGTACATAACAATATATATATATATCTGAAGAAATGTAGTTTTAAGGTGTACTATTTTTATGGGATAAAGTGCTCAATATAAGAGATAGAGTGTATGTAAATATGAACATAGAAGTCAACACTCAGAGGCGACAGACTGCTTCATGCTGAACGCAATTGTGTTTAGCATGAAACAGTCTGTCGCCTCTGAGTGTTGACTTCAAAGTTCACTTTTATATATATCTATATCTATTTAAGACATTTTTTAATGTTTAACGTTCTTTTTATAGATACAAGTATTTAAGTAAATGCTCTGTTTATAATAAACAGTATTAAATAACATTTACCGGCCTGAATGTCCGAAAAATTTTCATAGAAAATATTCGTCCTTGGACAGGATGCGAACCTGCATCCTATACAGAGCCGTCATTTACACTGACGTGCCTTGACCGCTCGGCCACCAAGGATAGTTCGGTAGGCAAGGTCGAATTTACTGTTTATAAACTTCAATCTTCCATGAATCTCGTACATTCATAACTGCTCATGTGTATCGAATGTAAACAAATGACGCCATTTCTCGGACATTCAGGCCGGTAAATGTTATTTAATACTGTTTATTATAAACAGAGCATTTACTTAAATACTTGTATCTATAAAAAGAACGTTAAACATAAAAAATGTCTTTAATAAATAAATTGTCGGACTTTGTCCATTTCGTAATATATATATATATATATATATATATATATATATATATATATATATATATATATATATATATATATATCTTTATTTTGCCGATACCTATAACTACATTGGTATCCACAAAATTTGTAGTGTTTTTCCCCTCCTAATAATATTATGTAGTTTTCTTTGTCATAGAACGTAACTGATTTCAGCTCAAAAGGACTATGAACCGAACAGATGCTACGCACTCTTAATCTGTAGAAAATGCAAAGCTGCAACATATAAACCAGCACATTAATAGTAGAGATTTTTTTGCTGCGCACCTAACTGTCGCTTTCTATTGCCATGTTACGCCCACCCACCGACAAAAGTACAGAGAAACACACGCCAAATTATTTTGTCCGTTATTATTAAACATCTACGACAAGTCTGGGAGAATAACATTCCAATCCTAAAAGCTCGATCAGCAAAAAAAGATGAAAAAAAATGAAAAACAAACAAATTCTGAATTACAAATTGATCTAAATATTTTGAAAACGTTCAGACAGTGATAAGTGTCTAAGTAAATGATAAAGAGAAAAGTTTTTGCCTCAACAAAACAAATATAATTTAATCAAGAAGTCGATAATTTTAGAAATTTTTTTGCTAGCCAGTCTTTATGGTAATTTAGATTTGTTTTCGCTGTTTATATTATTTGCTCATATTTTAAATGCATTTATCCCAACACTTGTACGAACTAGCTGAATCATTTTGGTTGACGTAGTCGTTTGACTTAATGGTTTAGTCCTGGGCAGAACAGTAAACTTCATTCGGCAACAAAGTCTATGATCTGGATATTTGGAGGTTTTGAGGAGCGTCGAACCACCTCTTAGTTCTATTTTGTAACAAGTATTAATATTAGACATTGAATTGTGTCACTTCATGTCCACCATAGCATCCCTGAGATTTCAGCTAACTTCATGAATATTTATGAGCGTTCCTAAACATAAACATTTTGAAAAACCAATAACATTTTTGCTTTTGCATATAAATAAGTGTTATAAAAAATCCTTGCATTTGCCTTGAGAAAGTCGACCAAAAGACGAAACCCGTCATCTAAGATGAGTTTTCTTTTTATCTTTATTCATATATATATATATATATATATATATATATATATATATATATATATATATATATATATAATATAAAAGGCTCAAACACTAACATTTCATGGTTATAATTTATTACATTGGAATTGTAATCACGATCCAATTCATCAGACCTACAAATTCAAAAATACTTTTGATGATGAATTAGATCGTGATTACAATTCCAATGTAATAAATTATAACCATGGAATATTAGTGTTTAAGCCTTTTATATTATATTCTTACTCTGTCCTGGACATAGAGTTCTATCTGGATTCTATCCTCATTATATATATATATATATATATATATATATATATATATATATATATATATATTCCAATATATATATATATATATATATATATATATATATATATATATATAATTATTTATTTAAAAATATGATTCCAACATGCTACATAAGAGTTCTCATGTTTCAAAACAAGAGTCGAAAACTTCAATATAATTATTTGAATTAAATTAAAGTAAGCTCTGTTCCATCTTCAAGCGAAATTTTATCAGTATACTAAAGAACTTTTAATTTTCCTAACAAGTTCTTTCCTAATTTCTATATATTTTCACACACACACACACACACACACACATACACACACACACACATATATATATATATGAAAAAAGTTTTCTTTTCACTAAACTCATGTTTACTTCAAAGTTTCGTGGGTATATGCGTCCCACCCCTTGTTGGAACAGAATTTAAGTGAAAAAATTTTTTTTCCATATTAATTCTATATGTCTGAAATATTATATATGTAATTTCAATCAAATTTTACAGTATTTTAAAATGTCAAATGATACTGATTTGATAATCATATGAATTTAGAAACCTGTAAGTTAATATAATTTCCTTTCACAAAATAATTTGACTGAATTAATTGCTCAAATTAGCCCCTCAAATATGACGGCGTGGAAGGACTATTCAATGGACTATTCAAGGGACATACTGCTTTATGACTTTTAAAAAATGGAAAAAACTATTCACTCACCTTATGGACAGGAATGGCTCTGAATAAATGAAATTGCAGAAGATGGTTTGCCAAATTCAGAAGCGGAGATTTCAGACTTGAAGTTGAAGACAGAATATGACGTCTAGTTGAGTTTGAAGATGAGCTCATTGTGGCATCATCTGAGGAAAATCCTGCAGTATCAGTTGAAGAACTGGCAATGAAACTTCGTTCAAACCAAACACAAATGCCAAACCAAATGTCACCCTTGTAGCATAATGTATTTTTTTTATATCGCTAGAATTAATTGCTCTATAGCCCTTTGAAAAATCGCACTTGCGGTTTTAATTCCATTCGACATGTTTTCAATTTTAATAAGCCTGTTGACGTGTTTATTGTTGCGACTTCTTTAAATTCTTCGTCAATATGTATACCAATTTTAGATCACTTTTAGATAATGTTTTCATACCCGCAAGGAAGTTCAAAGCCCAATCTATATTAGGGATAGCACATATTTTGTGTTTTACACCTATTTTGTAGTCACCACATATGCGCAATTCCCAATCCTTCTTTCTTAAAATTTCTAACGGAGAGACCCATTCGCTCCCTCCTGGCGGGACTCGTTCAAGTAGAGCGTACTCCTAATTTTTTTTTAGTTTTTCTACAACTGTTGGGAGTAGATGGACTGGAACTTTTCTTGCTTGAAAGTATGAGAAGAAAACATTTTCCTTTTGTCTCAATTTCGCTTCATAGTCTTTCAACATTCCAGTTTTTTCTGCCTTGACTTTGTTTACTAATTTTGTTGAATTTATGTTCAATACATCATTTTCTATTAGACCACGATTCTTTGTATAGTTTGCCACGATAGTTAATAATACGTCAAACTTACTTTTTAGTTCCACGTAGGCGTCAAAATAACCTAAATTTTTTATCACGGATCCGTCGAACTGATTCAATTGGACAAGGCTTCTTTTTCCAGATTTTTTTTGGGTATCAACGTATAAGTCTCTCCCCCTATCTAGCTGCATGTCCAATAAAACATTGTCGATTCGAATTTTTAATAACCGTTTTTCATTATTTTCTTCAAGGAAAAAACGTCCACATTTATTTCCTCTTAATTTGTTGGACCGTCTTTACGTTTTTCTTTTTAGATTTACACATACGTTTTAAATGATTCATTTTGAAACGCTTTTAACCTTTTTGTTATATGCCGGACATTTTTGACTTTCTTTTGAAGTCGATATCCACAAAAAGTACACACCATTCTGTCTTTTTCTTTATCGCGTATGTGTCCATTTTCTATACCAGATCTGTAACTTTTGCTCTATTAAATTTTCGAATTACTTCTTTTCGCTGAAAATTTTTTACACTGTTCTCGTGACAACTTTCACTGTTGTAAATGCATTAGTCATTTGCCTGATTACGAAGGCTGCTTGCCAATTTCATTTGGATCATATTCGTTCAATGGGCTGGTTTTCCGATCCAAGTTTCTCAAATTTACAATATTTAGCAGCCTATTGTAAACGCAGAACATATTCAATAACTGGTCCATTCAAACTGTGAGTAATATTAATGAGCTTAACTTTCTCTGGATTTACTAATTTTTTCTTGGGTACTGTTTTTTCACTATTAGTTTACTTATATCTTTTAGCATCTTTTCCTCAAATTGTCTTAGATGTGCATTTGTTGATCATTTTACGATGGTCTGCCAACCAGTAGTTGACAAGAAAAGATCAGTTATTTGTTTATTCCCAACAACTTATCATAAATCCTTTAGATTTTTTCTCTAGCTTTGGCTGCTAGTAACATAAGCCACGATTTTGCGTATTCATAATTATCTAGTGATAATTATTCGTTCGGTTCTTTAGATATCGGGGGCACCATTGTAGTGTAGTGTTACTATCTCTCAGGAAGTAGTAAGCCCTCAACTGCTTCATGAGTAATAGCTGTAACTACATATAGTCTTTGAAACTTCATATGTAAATGAGTCACCTGAGTAGACATAATTTTAACGTCTGAATTTATTGGTTAATGAACGTGGTTTAGAAAGACTTTAATCCTGAGTTCGGTAAAGGTCAGGGAAGTAGGATTAAACGATTATCTTAATCTTCTTAATCCTCTTTCTCTTCGACCAGTCTTTGTATATTTACTGATCCATTACATGTCAAGTTTAGTGCACGTTACTATTTCAATTAGTGCGTTTAAGAGTTTAATCTCGAAAGAGATTTCGATTATCGCTGGGAGTTACTATATTGTAACCTTGTGATAAACTATGTAAAATAAATTGATATAATCAATATACGTCAGTCCCGCAAGTGACCAGCATACAAACCCACATCATTCGGGACATATGAACAGGAATATTTGCTGACACTTTTCATCGTTAACTTTCATCTCTTAGCAGCTCAATACGACTGATTTTAAATTCCCGATACCATGCTGTGTGACTCGTTTGAAGTTAGTATAAGGCACATAGAAAACTGAGACGTTATTCTTTCGCTTGTCTTTAAACCTGAGCTTCGGTCGTCCAGTAGTCCTTTGTCCACTGTCGAATTGACTATACAAAAGTAAGTTAGGTATTCTGTCGTCGCTTATTGCAACATGACCAGTCCTGTGAAATGGTGACTGTATCAGGAAAGTCTTAGTTCCAGCTTTTTATAACAACTGATATATATATATATATATATATATATATATATATATATATATATATATATATATATATATATATATATATATATACTCGACTCTCCCGTCGAATTCGACGTATGTGGGTCAAGCAGATTAGTTCCTAGGAACCGATAGCCTAGACACCACCACATGAGAATTGATTATATTGGTGAAGGTTTTGTGCAGAACCATCCACACTTTTTGAAGGGCCGAATACAGACACTTTGTACACTACATGCCACAGGGTACCCCAACGTCCCTTTTCAGGTTTTGAATTCAGAGTTGTCCTTCTCCTAGACAAGTTGCCATCCAAAGCTATAGAACCCAGTCTGTACTGCTATTTACCCATAGCTGGAAGGAGAAGAAGAGGATTCACACTCAGAGTTGTCCTTCTCCTAGAGCAGTTACCATTCCAGGCTATAGAACCCAGTCTGTCCTGCTATTTACACATAGCTGGAGGGAGAAGAAGAGGATTCACACCTTTCCAAAGGGTATTAGCACATAATTCGAACTCGGCTCTCCGATTCCTCAATCCAAGCCGGTACTCATTACCCCACCGTACCTCAACAATATTATCAGGACTTGTGCTATATATAAGAAAACTGCAACATGTATTAATTTGGCATTTAATCACTTTCGAAGTAGTACTCTTCTGAACGGACAGGCTTTTTCTAGCGTCATTTCTATTGATGGAAGAATTCCTGGAACTCTTTTTTGTGGAAGCAAGCAGCTACGTCGGCGTATTCTACTGGAGTTCATCAATGTCTTGTAATCTTGTCCATTTCAAGTGGTCTTTCGGGCGAAATCTGCGGAATGTGGTGGTTGTCGAACCTGGGAAATGTTTTGTCCTAAAAAAAAAAAAAAAAAAAAGAGACAACTGCTGAGCAGGCCATGCCCACTGATGGAAAATCTGTGGTGTGGTGAAATGACCACACTCTACACACTTTCCTTCCACGACCTGCACTGCTATAAAGAACGAAATTGAGCAAAGATGATATAACTTGGTCTGCATGGGCGAAAGAGGTCAAGCTCAATCATAGCAGCTTTCCAGATACTTTTTGATCAGACATCGTCTTTGTTTTTCTGTGTGTGTGTGTGTATGTGTGTGTGCGTATGTGTGTGTGCACGCGCGTTTACGTTCCCGTGCAGATAGCCAGGGTAATACTCACCCACAGATTTTGTGGTGATTGATCTCCGCGTTGTTAGCTGTAATCAGTTTATTAATCAGTTTTCTTAAGAAGGGTGGTTACTTTTTCGTTTATTTCTTTTTAAATATTACTCCATTCTCAGCATCAAATATAATTTTAAATAGCTAAAAGATATGCGACCAAGCTTCTCAACACACAGATACACAGACGTGTGTCTAGGGAGTTACTAAGTGTAGCTGAGATGTGGCACAAGGCAGAATTTATGTAACACCCAGGGAGGATGGGGACTGAACTCACTACTCTGTCTTAATTGAGCATGCGAGACAAGCTTGTTAAAGATCAGAAGTGCCACCCCCTTAAGCGTCGTCGTCGGTACCCGCTCGCATCTGAGCATCGGGATTGTCATCCTCACTCCCTATTCCTACTTCTGGTGGTAACTGAGATGGCTGTGAATCAGAGTCCGGCGAAGCGTTCGCCTGAATTTGATTTTGGTGGACAACTCTGCCGTTCGGATAAACCTACACACTTGGCCAGAACCACTTCTCCTGCGGCTCAAAGGGGATTGTGACAGGCGAGATCTGGTAAACCTTGTTGCGTCGGATTCTTAGTCTGTCAAATTCCGCCTTGATTACGTCAACCCGACTGGCGCTGCCCTCTTCCAGCGGTTTGACCGCTTAGTTCGTTGATGTAATGAATATGCATACACCTGGGTTCCCCCTCACAGTAATATGATTGGCTGATATCAGCCATAAATACAGACTGATGTCGAGGTAAAGGACTACGCCTATTGTCCTACGCCTATTGCCTACCACTACGACGAGGACCAGTCCATTACGGTTACCTGCTAGATTGTCCGACCCGGTTACAGTAGTCAACAACCACTTTGCTACTTCGAAAAAATATATCCTTTTCTGCGACATATCAATCGTATAGGTCTTTGCTTAATCCACCGTTGGGATATTCGAGGTTTGAGCGCGTTCAGTCTGGTCTCTCATTCTCGACCTTATCGTCAAATGTGACCCTATAGGAGTTATGAACTTCGCTCTTGGGGTCACTGGGACCAGCAAGCCCTCTACCATGACAAGGAACGACTATATTACAATATATAGTACACTGGATGCTGGAGTGAAGAGTTCGTTTTCAAATGTACCACTTTGACTTATTACTTTAGAGACAATATTACAAAAGAATCCAAAAAAAGAAAAAAAGAAAGAAAATAATAAAAAAGTGTAAAATTATCATTAAATATATGAGTCAATTTTATATTATTGTTGTTGCTAGAAATAAATATTTGAGAGATAAATAATAAAAAGAGAATTTACTAATGAGCCACTAGTGACATTATGTCACGACTCGGAACGCTTTTCCTACAAATTTGAAAATACGTCCTCATCCATAAAAAAAATGTTACGTTATTACAATCAATAAATAAGAAAAGGATAAAAGAATAAAATTATCGGCAAATGTTGTTAAAAATGTTTGAATGATAAGAGGGGAAAAAGTCGTCGATACTGAACCAATAATCAATGATAAATAAAACAAACATTACGACTCGAAATGCATTTCATATAATTTCGAAAATCATAAAAAAGAGAAATGTCACGCTTGAATATACATATAGAGTTATTCATGCCAGTGTATAATTCAACAAATACAATGCCTTAAATGTTCCTAATATAACAATTCGTAAGGATAAC
The DNA here is from genome assembly GCA_963932145.1 of Acanthosepion lycidas. Lineage (NCBI taxonomy): Eukaryota > Metazoa > Mollusca > Cephalopoda > Sepiida > Sepiidae > Acanthosepion > Acanthosepion lycidas. The sequence continues at coordinate 11,549,976 of OZ010580.1, read as the reverse complement.
AGACAGTTTTAATAAAGTAAATTACTAAAAGAATTATTTTAAAAATAAAACAAAAACCAATCCATGTGTTACGAATAATAAAGAGTGGTTTCCCCTTGTTTTGCTACTTTCCTCTTTGAGAGAGCTATTTCTGTTTACTGGGACTATAAAAGGACACTATACGCAAACCTTGTATTCTCAGTTGAATAAAGCTTCCTTAAAGCCTACACCAGCTTACTTTTTTTCATTAGACTCTCTTCCCTTTTTTACTCCAATCTTTTTCTTCAAATATATCTTCTTTTTTCTCTACTTTCTCATTCTTTTAAGTTCAACGATTTATAAGCAATTAACGGATTTTTAAATCCAACATTATTTCTTTTCACAACAAATATATGTTTGATTTGATACCCATTGTTACGAATAATCAGGTGTGGTCTCCCCTTGTTTTGCTACTTTCCTCTTTGAGAGAGCTATTTCTGTTTACTGGGACTATAAAAGGACACTATACGCAAACCTTGTATCCTCAGTATAATAAAGATTTCTTAAAGCCTGCACCTACGTACGTTTGTCATTACAAACATGTATGCATCGATTATTTAAAAAATAATCAAGTATGTATTTTAATAATTAAATATTGTAAATTCATAATAAAATATCAAAATTGTAATAAACAAAGAAAATATCAGAATAAATGGATAATTAAGATAAGCTCTTCCGTTTTCAAATACTTTGCTTTTTTGGAGCGATGAAAAAAGGAAAAAAAAAAAACAACCCTGAATGGTAGACTTATCTCTATCTATAAAAGGCAGGATGTGTGTGTGTGTAGTGTGTGTGTGTGTGTGTAACGAATGCACGGCCGCAATTTTCGACGAATTTGCACCTCAATTTACATGCGCATGCTCCAAGTTAGTGGGAAGGCCAAGACCGACTTGCATTGCATATCCCAACTCCCATTGATAGTGGAAATAATCAATTTTTCATGCTTCTACGGCAGTTTTCATGAAGTTTGCGGCCATTTCTACTGGCCAGATTGAGAGCCAATAGCTGGCTGCCACGGATAGGCAGGAAGATTTTATTGGCCAGCATGAGAGCCAACAGCTGACTGACACGAATGTTAACTAGCATGCTAGCATGCAAAAAAAATCGATAGCTGCATTCGGAAAAATTTAAATCTGCATGGCACTTTACTCCAATTGGCTCATTCGCTTGCTTAAATTCAACGTTGATTCTGATTCCGCAGAACTGTGTTGAGTGTGAAAAAGTATTTGTTGTTAAGATTCTTTTTTCATTCGGTTTTTCCAGTAAAGTGTCATTTTTAAAGCTGATCGTTTTGTGTTCATTTTGTTTAGTTCTTTTTTCGTAACAGATTTAATGTTTAGAATAGAGCTTTGAAAAAATTCGCAGTGTGAGATAGGCAAGCAGTAAGGCGCGTTGCAACATCAATACAGCAAAGGGCACTCCTTTAAAGGCAAGGAAGGGCAAAAATATTTTAAGTCAAGTGATAGCGATTGCTGTATGAGTACGATTTTTTAATCAAGCCCGGGCAACGCCGGGCCATGCTGCTAGTGCAAAATAAATACTGGCAAGAAAACTATATGCATTCAAGATTAAAAATTATTACCTTCCGTTGCGTGAAGTAGCGGGAGACAGTCTGAAAATATTTTTTCTGTTTTGCATCATTTTATATGAATTAAATGTTTGAGTAATGATTTTTTAATAGTATATTTTAATGAATATTTTAACCTGTTCAGCTTACTATAATATCGGAGAGCCGAGTTCGAATTCCAGTCGAATCCCTTACATTCACTTACGTGCTTGGAAAAGGTATGAATCCTATTCTTCTTCCCCCCTCCCAGCTATGGGTAAATGGCAGGACAGACCGGTTTCTATAGCCTACAATTGGTCTACTGCAGAAAGAAATGGCAACCTACTACGGGGGAAAAGTCTGCCTCGTCAGTCCTATATCGAAAGGTACATGATCGCCCAGGCGTGTATCACGCATGACACATAACTAACTGATCCTATCAGAGTACAAGTTTAAAGGAATAAAGCAATATAACATTACACTCTTCTTTTAAGTGACGTGTCCGTTCATGGCGTGGACGCTCATGTCTCTCCACAATTTCCTCTCCTTTATAGCCCTTAGAAAAGATCGTCTTTTTGTTTTATCTGTTAATCCCTATTATGCTAATCAATAAACACAAGGTCTTTAAGCAGGTTACTCACTGCTTTCCCTGTCCCTCATACCACGTCTCGTACGATCAGCGAAGTTAAGCAACGCTTAGACTCTTCATTACCTAGTTGGGTGACCGCTTGGGAATACTAGCCGCTTGTAAGCTCGTGGGTTGAATAACTGCCTGGAATTGGAAATTCAGTTATGTGCCATGCGTGATACATGCCTAGGCGATCATGTATCGAAAGATACATGACTGACGAGGCAGATTTTTTTCCTGCAGTAGCTTACCAGTTCTTTCTGCGGTAGACCAATTGCCATCCAAGGCTATAGAACTGGATGTAAAGGAAAAGGATTCAGTGAATGTAATGGATTCGACTGGAATTCGAACTCGGCTCTCCGATTCCTCAATCCGAGCTGCTATCTATTACTCCAACATGCCTCGGCTGAAATTGGAAATAGGAGAACCGCGTTCCAATTCCAGTCGGGTTCGTTATATTCAGTTATTTTCTTTTGGTAAGGCATGAATCCACATTTTCTCCCTCGAGTTATCGTTTAATTACTATCAGTAAGACATTATTATTTCCAAAACAGACTTACAATCTAAAATATTTTCTGGCTTCAAATAGCCTGAAAAATATTGAAAGGCAAAAGAGACTAAGCTGCTTTCGTGTTTAACCCATATTTGTGAAGAGATGAGCAAAAAAAAAAGAAAAGTAAATAGACAACACAACATACTCGGTCAGGACTTGAACGCGGTTCGTCGACTTGGTTTTCTGCACTGATATCCGTTACGCTATCATCACGAAGAATAGATAATTTGCGATAAATGGTTATAAAGGAAGGCTACTAAAAATTGATTTTTGTTTGCAAACCATGCGATTTACCGAGGAAATCATGCAGGCATGAAGAAAGAAAGAAAGAAAGAAAGAAAGAAAGAGAAAAAAGAAGGAAATAAAGAAAAGAATGGAAAGAAAGAAAGACGAAAAGAAAAGAAAGAAAGAAAGAGAAAAAGAAAAGAAAGAGAAAAAGAAAAAAGAAAGAAAAGAAAGAAAGAGAAAAAAGGAGGAAAGAGAAAAAAGAAAGAAAGAAAGAGAAAAAAGGAGGAAAGAGAAAAAAGAAAGAAAGAGAAGAAAGAAAGAAAGAAGCGAAGAAAGAAAGAAAGAAAGAGAGAGAAAAAGAAAGAAAAGAAAGAAAGAAAAGAAAGAGAAAAAGAAATGAAAGAAACAGAAGAAAGAAAGAAAGAAAAGAAAGGAAGAGAAAAAGGAGGAAAGAGAAAAAAGAAAGAAGAAAGAAAAAGCGAAGAAAGAAAGAAAGAGAAAAAGAAATAGAAAGAGAAAAAGAAAGAAAGAGAAAAAGAAAGAAAGAAAGAAAAGGAGAAAAAAGTTGATTTCAATTTCAACTTGTAATGCTAAGGAACTCGATTTTTTGTGGCACAACCTCATTTTAGCATATTGCTACCAGCCTAAATAAATTTGTCAGTCAGACGAGGCAGATTGGTCATCGAGTATGGTTGAAGAAAAGCGTATTAGAGATGAACTTCGATTATGTAAGTTAGGCGCCGATATTGGATGACTTGGCCGGTCACTCAGCCGAAAAGCGGTTTATGGCTCCGAATGGCGTCACACATTGAGACAAGTCCATTAACGGCAAAGCAAAAATGTCTCTCCACTTAATAAATACCCGGCAGAGATGGGAATTCTGAAATCCTGTCGCGAGACTGACCATCTTTCGAGCTGATCAGGTGCCTAAGAACAAGTCATTTGGGCCAAAGTGTGATCAGCATTTTATAAGAATGAGTCTTACTTAAAATGTTTGATTCCTCTCGTCGGCTTTTAAGAAATAAAGAGCCATTTCAAAATGTACTAATTTCAATGGTCATATTTATGAGACGAAAGAATTCGAGTTAACCAATTCGATCTTTCTTCATTTCTCCCTTTCTCAGCCAATTTATAATGAATTCTGTGTGCATTTATCAAAGTCTGTCCGTTTTTATATCTATCTATCTATCTATCTATCTATCTATCTATCTATCTATCTATCTATCTATCTATCTATCTATCTATCGATCTGATTCAATGAGAACGAAAGTAATATATAAATTCTAACGTTCAAAGCATTAATCCAAAAGAGGGCTGGATACCGATAGTAGAATGATAAGCAATCTGTTTTTGTCTATATGATAGAATTGTAATAAATAATGTCTATCTATTTATATAGGTTTTATTTAATATACACAGGGTGCGATGGATAAATTGTCGTCTAAATTACGCAAAAATGAAAATAACGCTGACATCTCATTTTAACAGATATATTTACCTAAATTACCCAAAAACATCTTGAAATACTAAGGATTAAATTTATTCAATAAAATCACCTTGAAATCTCCTGCATCTCCTGTGGAAGTTCCCCTTGTTTTAATTGGTGAATACTGCCATAATACTTGCCTTCAGTTCATCTTTGACGTTACAAAGAGTTGTGTTGGTCTCTCGCTCAACTGTGCCCCAAACACAGTAATTGAAGGGGTTTGCAGTCTGGGGATTTAGGTGGTCAGATGCAAGGGCTGATATGGTCGAAGCAATAGTCTGACATCCATGATTAGGTTCTCCTGCTTGTGTGTCATGGTGCAGAGTCCTGTTGCCAAACATAGGGCCTTCCAGCCGTCGTAACTTCGGATTTACGATTAGGCCCATCCAACTCTTTACGAATCCTTTGCACTGTCTCCAAACACTTTGAAATGATTGTAGTCGAGCTTCCACGCGAATTCCAAGCGGTTCAACATGACATTTTTAAATTTCTGGCGGAATTAATTGCGTCATGGTGCTCTTTTACTCACAGACGGTGTTCAACTAAATCTACTATATAATGTGCAGTCGCCAAAATTAAAACATACAAAGCGCATGCGCGAAATTAAAAATATAGAATTGAGGCAATTTACCCATCGCACCCTTTACACACACGCGTGCACACACACAGACATGCATACACACATATATATTTAAGCATATATTGTTAAATATTAGGTTGGTGCTAAAATAATGACGTAATAATGTCGTTTTTTGACGTATTTCTTAACGTCAAAAAACGACATTATTACGTCATTATTTTTGCACCAACCTAATATAACATAAACTGAATGCCTATTATATCTGATCTGATCATGATCCGTTCGTATGTTTGCTTCAATTTCGGGTGAAAATAAAGACAAATATAGTCCAACATTTAGATATTTTTTATCAAGTTGGTCATATTTTAATCTTCATATTTTAATAAAATATATTTCACATATTTTAATCTTTATATTTTAATCTTCATATTGTTATGAAATATAATCCTCATATTTTAATAATCAAATTTTAATATGTATACTTTAATCTTTATAATATCGTTAAATATTATGTTCATAATTTAGCCTTATATTTCCATGAAATATAATCTTAATATTTTAATCATCAAATTTTAATGTTTATATTTTAATCTTCATATTTTCATAAAAATATCTTCTTATTTATTATTCATGCATTAATAAAATATAATCCTTATATTTTAATCTTGCAATTTTTATCTTCAAATTTAATGTTCATATTTTCATGAAATATAATCCTCATATTTTAATCATCAAATTTTAATCTTCATAATTTCATTAAAATATCATAATTCAATCTCCATGTGTTTATAAACTATAATCTTCATATTTTAATCTTCATATTTTCGTAAAATATAATCTTCATATTTTTCCTTCATATTTTCATGAAATATAATCTTCGTATTTTAATCTTTATATTTTCATAAAATATATTCTTCATATTTTTTCTTCTAATTTTCATGAAATGTAATCTTGAAAGTGTAATGTCTGCGCTCTGAGAGCAACGATGATTTCTTTTGATGCACGGATTGCTATCAATATTAAATGAAAAGAAACAATTTCTCTCTTTGTACAACTTTTAGAATCGCATTTGAAATTGCAAATATCATCATATTTACTTGTGAACTCGTTTTAGGCGTCACGACGAGAAATATCACTTGAAAATTCCTCATTGTGATTACACCTCGAAGCCGTGACCTGGCTAACTGTCATCCTTTTATAAAGATACCATCACCGTTAGAAGCAGATGAAAGAGAAAATACGGAGCCGTCAGCTCATTAAACAAAAGAAGAGAAAAAATATTGGCGAATAAAGACAGCATCACATTATCTAACTAAATGGTAGCGGACATTTCTTATTGCAAGGTATTATTGATTGACGAATGCACAATATCCCACTATTTACTTCCGGTAGAATAGAACTAAAAGACGCAAATAATTCGGGTTTCGCTATAGTCAAGCTGAAAAATGCCTTTAAGCTAATTTAATGAATGTCAACTGCTATTACATGAACGACTAGTAACAAATAAAACAATTATAAAATCACCAGCATGAGAGTTAAAACATAATGGGGGATAAAAATCGATTCTTATTATTACTAGTGCTAATTATTAATTACTGTACGATATCAGCTAACGTCTCGTTCGATCACCGGTGTTAAGCAATGTTGTGATTGATCAGTATTTAGATTGGTGACTACTGGAAAATACCAAGTTTTTTTTTTTTTTTTTTTTAAGTTACGCGAGCTGGCAATCGATAACCTCGCTACTTTTACTAACAGAAGACCTCGATATGTAGAAGTGCTTCTAGACTGACAGGTCACAAAACCTACGTGAGTAGGGTTAGTGAATATTATATAACATGACTCCGTGTGGATATATGTATGTTGAAACTGTATTGCGTCAATATTAACAACTGAAACGATCTTCTTACGTTGAAATCCAAAATTTAAAACCTCAACTTTTCTCCCAGTATCTAAAATCAATTACTAGAAACAGAAGGTCATTATTCTGCTCCGTATCCAGAGATTCTTGACAAAATCCAAAAAAGAATCTATATTTTTTCAGTCTTGACCTGGCATCTTGGCTTCAGTAATTTTCCCAGCACAGTAACGTGGTTTCCCTGTGCCTTTTCTATAGATATTTTCATGGTAATTGTTCTGGTGAGCTTTCTTTTTTTGGTAACTCGACTTTGAGAATTTAAGCGCAGTACTAGATTGGCAGCTAGGTCTAAGAAACGTTTGCGTCATAGTGGCTTTATTGCTTAGGTTGGGGTGGAATGATTAAAAAATGATGAAATCTTTTTAAAAATATGCTTATTTTCATATTCGTATTTTTTTCTTTTTTTTAAACTTGATAGCCATAGGACCACTTCACTTGGGCATATCTCTCGATTTGACATCTTACACTAGTCATAAACTAAAGTTGCTATCCTATTGTATTTAATCACATTACTTTATTATAGATTTTATACAAATACTAAGCAAAGGAAAATTCGTACAAAATTAAGTGACAGTGAATGCTGGGAAATTTCCTTACTGATCAAGAGTAAACTTGACGCGACAGAAATGTGGTTCTACAGAAGAATGCCAAGAATTATATGACCGAAATAGGTGACCAATGAGGAAAATTTGAAGTAAATATAACAAGAAAAAAACAAACACTCATACAAGAGAAAGCGACTTAGAATCAGAAAGAAATATCTGGGCCACCATATTACCTGTGAAAATTTAACACTCATAGGATATATTGAATGCAATATATGCCGAGAATGGTAATAGTATAAACATTTCTAGGAGCCATGATCATCCATGTTTTAGTAACCTGCATACAAGTCCACATATTGTGTAACAGCGAGAATCTCGGGACATAATAGTGATTTTCCAAGCGTAGCTTAGATGTGGCACAAGGCCGAAAGTATGGGAACCCAGTCAGGATCGAACTCACTACTCTGTAGCTGTTCTAGCGAGACAAATTTGCTAACCATTACACCGCCTCCAATGCTCAACACTGGATATAGTAACAGAAATATTTACTGATGCTTTTCGCTGTTTTCTTTCGTCTCTTAGTCACTCAATATGATTGGTGTAAAAAAAAAAAAAAATTCTGACACAATCTGCTGCAAATATCTCCAGGGCAACTCTCTCGAAGTTAGTATTAGGCATATTAACAGCTGAGACCTTACGCTTTACTTTGTCTTTGTACCTGAGCCAAGATTGTTCCAAAATCATTTGTCCAACGTCAAGCTGGCTGTACATGAGAAAGTTAGGTATTATGTCGTCACTTGCAACATGGGCAGCGCAGCAGGGTTGTCACTGAATCAGGAAAGTTTCAATTCCACCAATGTTGCACTTTGCGAGAAGATCAACATTGGACACCTATCGTCAAAAGCATAGTCACAGATCGCGCGGAGACAACTTTTGTGGAAAGCATCCAGCTGATTGATATAGGACCTATGTGGGGGTCTAGGATTCTGAGCCCCACAAGGATGTAGCCAAAACGGCTGCTGTATAAATCCATCAAGCAACAAAATATGGGTTTATACAGCAGCCGTTTTGACTACATGCGAAGCTTCCCAAATGCACTTTGGGAGAATATTTAGAGCAGCCCAAATACAGAATGCATGTTATATATATATATATATATATATATATATATATATATATATATATATATATATATATATATATATATATATATGGAGCGGGTATGAAATAGAAAGTTTATTATCAAGATTTTAATTTTTTCAGGTTTAAGAAAATTTTCTGGTTCCCGGCGAGAAATTGGACATAAAGTGTCAAATATCGCCTCAGCGTTTTCCAACTTTATATGACATTATCAAAGACTTTTTTTTCTCTTTATATATATTTTGCTGACATTTCTTTGACACTTAATGAAGAAGGTGGGCTTTTAGAATTTGTCACCCATAGGACATACCGAAGGAAAAAGGGACGGGCTGCAGATTGCCAAATACTTGACGAACTAGTATGATTGTATGTCGTGCCCAGGTGCGTGAAAAAAGACAAAAATTACTGTGAGCAATAAGGGATAGGAAGTCTTGGAGGGCCATAACCGTCCCATGCCAAAGGGACACATCGTGTCTCTGTGAATGCACTGGGTTTTTCCTTGGGTCCTTTGTTTTAATCAATTCACTGCAATTAAGGCGATAACGCTATTAAGATGCAAGGGACGACTGTAAGTGAAAGAGAAGAAAAAATATTAGACGCAACTAGAATCGAAATCTTAGTATAAATTTCAGAGTTTGGGCGGAAGCGTCAGGAATATGGAACCGATGTAGAATTTAAGAGGAACCGGAAAGCCAATTCTAAACAGGAAAGAAGGTATAAACCTCAGTTCCTGTTCAAAATGATTTTCCTCCAAGCATGGACATAAGATCACAAAAAACGCAAACGTCCCTGAGAGGGGAAAATATGACAAAACACTGTTAACGCGAGTGAACTATAAAAGAATAGGAATTAAGAAGACAGAAGATGATGACTGACATTGCACTTAATCCATTTTGAAAGCAAATTGACTGGAAATTAAAAAGTCGGAAGAGAGTTACACAAGTGAAAGCAGTAAGTATTAGCATATAACTTACAGTTAAATTTCAACTGTAAAAGGATGAGACCTAACTGCCAATCTAGTACTGTGCTTAAATTGGTGAAACCAGAGAAAATCGTATCAGAACAATTACCAAGAAAATATAGAAAAAGCACAGTTAGAGTGGTCGGAAAATGACTGAAGGCGAGATGCCAGGTCAGGACATGTAGCAATGCAGATTCTTCTTTGGATTTTGTCAAGAATCTCTAGATAGAGACCAGAAGCACCAGACCAGAAGTGACAGCAATACTCAATGCATATAGGAATGATAGACTTGTAAATGTGTAAGATTAGTTTCGTTAAATATTTCCGATATATAAAGGGTATAAATCCAGCATCGTAATCCGATTAAAAACGCTTTGTCATTAATCGGATTATAATGTTGGATTTATGTATTTTATAGATACTGGAAATATCTGTTATGTTAACCAGTACATCACGTTGCACAAAGAACGTTTCGAAAACATGAGCTTTTTCATTGTGTGCGTTTTACCTAAACTTTCTCGGGATATTTTTTTTTACTTTTCTCTAATTATATATCTATATATCTATATATATATATATATATATATGGATGGACGAAGTCCGACAATTATATTTTAAGAAGTTTTTTATGTTATGATGCGTTAGAAGTATGGAACGGAAGTAGAATTTAAGAGGAACCGGAAACCCAATTCTAAACAGGAAAGAATGTATAAACCTCTGTTACTGTTCAACATGATTTCCCCCCAAGCATGGACATAAAATCACAAAAAACGTCACACGCACTTTCGCTCATATACTCTTGGAGAAGGTATGGATACGTTTCCCTTCCCCATAGCTATTCACTAAATAGTAAACCAGACTCGACTCTTCATCCTTGTTTGGCAAGTAGTCGCAGAGGAGCACAACACTCAAGGAAATACTTATATACCTATCGCAACTGCAACTGCAACTGAAATTAATTCATCAAACTTCACGTAACATTTGCTACAACTACTTCTAAAGAATAAAAGACAATTCAAAACATAGGAAAAACATAATGAAATTAATGTAAAAGATAATATGAACATAAAAGAGATCTTTTACAAAACAACACGTTCAATGCATTAGTTGCTCATCGGAATGCGTCTGAACACAATTCTGATTTAAAATGCTTTTCTAATTTACAGAGAAAGCAATTTACTAAGAGGGAAATGTGTTGATCATCCACAGTAAATTTGCGTCCAGACTCATGCAGTATTTCATCTTTCTTGTCAGATCTTCTATTATTACGAAGTTGGATATTCAAAAACAAAAGTGATGGAAAAATGAACAGAAATAAATGAAAAACAAAAACAAAAAACAAATCTAAACGAAATCGTCTAGACTGTATACCCCGAATATATATGTAAACAAAACAAAATTAAAATTCTCAGCGTCTCTTTCGTACGCATGTTTTAGGCGCATCAAAGTAAACATCATTTCAATGAAGTCCTAGAGGATAAAACACGTTATATGAAAACTTTTTCTGCTTGGTCATATTATTTTTCTCCCTAAAATTGTTCTTGATATATACCTTTCTATAATCTATAAACGATTAACAACACAACTTGTTGATCACCTTTTCTCTTGGTTTGCTTCATTCTCGGAAATTTACGAATCAATGTTTTACTGTTTAATGTTCCAAAATATTTTTGTTGAGAATGTTCAGAATTAAGATATAGATAAGAATGTAGTCCGCAAGTGTTCTTTAAGTTGCTATGCTCAATTAAAGATTGACTCTTCCGACGTCTACTTCATTTAACGAGCATCGCTACATAGGATTTTTTTTTTTAGTGGCGAGTTGTTTTAAAGAAATAGTTCTTGACATATTTTTGTCGAAAAGCAAACTTGTGACACTATTTACGTCGCTAGAAAGAAAGAAGAAAAAAAAAGAAAGGCGAGAATTAAATTTAGGTGATAAGAAGCCATCACGAAAAGGACACTAAGGGGATTATTTTTCTGACAGGGAAAGTGTTAAGATTTTTATTTCCATTGTCGAGAAGGTGAAACACAGAATTTAATCTGATTTATGTTACGGGGCGGCGAGTAAGATATATCCAATCTGCCCATGGCAATGATAAAAAAAGATTTTTTCAAGTTGGACAAGAGACCTCCCGCAGAGTGCTGGGAGATAAAAATTATATTTGGTCAAGCTTGACCGAAACCAATATGTCCGTGGGACCACCTCCATGTCATTTGGGAAAAACACCTGTTTATCGTCAGGGCTGGCTATGATAGCGAAATTATTTTATCAGAACAATTAATAAACAACAGAATGCAAATACGTCCAATTGACCACCCACTTGTTTGGCGAAGGCCCCGGGTGATAAAGTCCAAGTGACATTTGACTATGATAAGGGTCTAAGGTTTTTTGTTGGGCAGAAGGAAAGAAAGAGAAAGAAAAGAAAAAAAAAAGAAAAAGGAAGATAACTTTTTTTCTTTGAGCAAGATTTTTTAAACCGAGGCTAGTCTGGCCACACCCACGCCGCTGAGCGCCCATTGGCTGGATGGTGGCATGACCGTTAGGCGGAGGTAATCATGTGAAGAAGGAGGAGAGGCCTGTTGCGCCACCCCTGAAGGGATAGGTGTGAGCTGCCACTGTGAGTGAGAGGGGAAACCCGTTGACACCCTCTGAGGGCATGGTGAGATACCAATATGAGAACAGAAGGTGGGAAGACGAAAGACTTCCAAAAAGGGAAAATAATAAAATTTTCCTGACCGAAAACAAAGAAGTGGATTGTAGGTTTAAAATTATCAAGGAACCTCAAACCCCGACAAGGACACCCCGGTTTTGGTCGGCGTCCATATAAGCAGAGTCGCAACGAGTGAAAACCAGTTCAGTTCGAGTTCGAGTGAAGTTCGCAGTTGGAGTTGCACCCGCCTCGCAGATAGCTGACTTGAAAGATTCCACGCAAATCACGACTCAATTTCTAATCAAGAACAATTTATTTTTGAAGAACGACTTAGACTCACACCACCAAAACAAGTTTTACGAATATCACCTGAAGATACACCAAGAACCAGTTTCTTAAAGAACAAACAACTTAAGATGTTAAGACTCGCCTAACAAACACAAAGTATCACGAATCCATATAGCGGGTTGGGAAGAAGACGCAGTCCTGTATTCAGCAACCAGATATAAAATATTGTTATCCTTTTTTTAACACATTTGAACTTTTCGAGTTATTATTTTATTTTCTTTTACATATACTTGGGCGGTGTTACGCTTGATCAAACTCGGCTTGCATTACGGCCCGGCGACTGATTGATTTCGTCTGCCTAAGATCAATTCACAACGTGGGTAGGTTAGACTGGAAATCAAAACAGTTACTTCGGTAACCAGACGTTGGAGGCGAGCTGGGAACGACAAGGCTGATAACGACTCTAACCAGATTCCCATCCGCATCACCAAAAGGTTAGAACTTCACATTTGGTGCCGTGACCAATACCAAGCCAGTTGGTCGTCACAGGACAGGATAGCACGACGGACGCGGCTAGGCAGACGTCACATTTGGCGCAGCGACACCGGGGGGACGTCACAACTACCCCTTCTTCAATGTATTTGTGTAATTGTCCTCGACCTTTCTTTTTAATTATAATTAATATGTAGTCCTTAATAAAACGTTATGTAGACTAGGAATGAGGATAGTGCAACCGATATCAATGGGAAAAGTGGAATCAGTGTACCTGGTTCAAATTTCAGACTGGTTTGTTGGGTTCATTTTCATACGAATGATAATGACAATATTAGCCGTGTCCTTATAAGGAAACATTCGGCATTCAATATCCAAGTCACGGGTACTGAGGTCGATTGAAATTTATAAAATCGTTCTATTAAAACAATTATTCAAGAAAATTGGTTTAACTCCAGTAGCTGTTATCACTCTTTCCAGTATTTATGGGGGTTTCCTTTCAAACCTGTTTTTTGAAGTACTGTGGAATGACAGGATCTTGATTCTATCATTATTTTCTCTTCGAGTTACAGATGATGTCCATTTTAATTGTTTAAATTCCTCAGGTGATGTCATTTCTGTTATTTGGCATAATTATTTGCGATTCTGTAGCGCCAGACGAAAATGTTTGAAGGAGGGTAGTTTTTGCCAATATCTACAGGTTTCACTGTCTCAATGCCATTTTAAACCAGCAAAATGTTTACATACATCTGACAGTTTAGATATTTCTGAAAAGGTTTGTCGCCATGCATGACATCCATATAGAAGTCTCGATCTGGCGAGGCTATTTAAGAACATAACTCGTTTTTACAGGATGATGTTTTGGTTATGTAGCAACTTGAGGTATTGGGCGAAACTACCCCTAGTGCAACCTATTCTATGGTGAATTCCCTGATCTCCTATACTGTATTTATATAAATGGTCCATACAATTAGGTATTTATGTGTTTGGTATTTACTAATAACCCATCCTGAATTTGTTTTTTATTCATTTAAGGTAGGTGCCATCATTGTTTTCATTCCAATTCCAGATCATATATCATTGGGATCAGCATGAATACGCCTCTTCCCACATTCCCCATCTATGGATTAAATAGCAGAATAGACTGAGTGAAAACCATTGAAAGTGAAAGAAGTAGAAGGCAATAGGAAACCATTAAACTAACTTTTCTAATGGAAATTCAAAAATAATAATAAGAATCAGTGGTGTGCCAAATCGCCAACGTTCTAAGTGGAGATAATATTAAGGTTTAGTTTCATTATTAGGAATTTGTGGCTGGTTTAATAATTTTTGTGGAGTTTTTTTCTTAACACTGAGGGTGTTGTTTTTTTTTATATATTACATCGGTATTAAGAGAGGAACATGTATTGAAAAAAAAAGGTTCCCACTTAATTCTTTGGGAAAAGAAAGAGAAAGGTAAAACAGATTAAAAGAAGAAAGGAAAAAGAGAAGAAATGTTTACTTAATTTTGAAGAAGAAGAAGATGATGATGATGAGGAGGAGAATGAAGAAGAAGACGAAGAAGAAGAAGAAGAAAAAGAAGATGCGGAGGAGGAGGAGGGGGAGGAGGAAGAAGAAGAAGAAGTAGAGGAAGAAAAAGAAGAAGAAGAATGAGGAAGAGGAACAAGCAGAAGAAGAAGAAGGTAAAACAGATTAAAAGAAGAAAGGAAAAAGAGAATAAATGTTTACTTAATTTTGAAGAAGAAGAAGAAGAGGAAGAAGAAGATGATGATGATGAGGAGAATGAAGAAGAAGAAGAAGAAGAAGAAGAAGAAGAAGAAGAAGAAGATGAGGAGGAGGGGTAGGAGGAAGAAGGAGAAGAGGAGGAGAAGGAGAAGAAGAAGAAGAGGAAGAGGAAGAAAAAAAAGAAGAGTGAGTAGCAGGAGGCAAACGAGATTATTAGGCTTCGAAATATAATCAATAGACGTCATTCGAAATTAATAATATCCGATTTTTACTCCAACTGAGGATGGCATCCATATCCAGTCACCTAACATTTTTCCACGGGCGAGGGGATATAGCTTTAGTACAGCAAGAAGAATTAAGAAGAGAGATGGGCAAATCCGTCATAATCGATCAATAAAAAGTTATAACAAAGACAAAGGAACAGGCTCAAAAGAATCAGCGTGTAATAACAATAACTGACTCGTAAGATAAATATTGTCTTAAAGCAATGCCGTTTTTAGAAGACGAATATAAATTATCATTTTCTTCGTTCGGACCGCTAGGTTTTATTCAAAAAATGAATCTTAAGCATTTTAGACTATATTTTTTAAAGAAAAGATTTTTTAAATTTATCGATCTTCTCATAATTTCTGCCAGAATGAATCTATTTATTTTTTACTTATCACTTTCCTCAAATAAAATGAATTATTGATTACGCTTTCTGTTACCACTGGTTGGCTTAAAAACAAAAACAAAAAAAACAAAAAACAAAGCAAAGAACAAAACAAAAAAAATATTCTAAATGTATTTTCGTTGATGGAAAGCAATTGACGAAGAATGCAAAAAGAAAAGATAGTTTAAAAAGATGAATGAAGGGGAGGCAGAATGATGAGAAGTAGAAAAGAGATTAATGAAAAAAAAAGTAACGAAATTTAAAAAAAAAAAAGAAACACTAAGAGGAGGGAAAATTATAGAGTACGAATGCTAAGGAAAATTAAATAAAAAACGAAGAAGTCGGAGAAGAAATCATGAGGTTTTGATAAAAATATAAAATAAGAAAAAAAAAAAAGGAGGAAAATGGGGAAAAATTTATGGGCACGAGGAAGGAAAAAAAAAAAAACAACAAAAAACAACAGCAATAAAAGAAGAGAAAAAAAAACCGAGAACACAAAAAGAAAGAATAAAAATAAGAAAAAAAAAAAAAAAAATCTACAAATAAAGATTGAATCGGAGAGCCGAGTTCGAATTCCAGTAAAGTCCATTACATTCACTTACGTGCTAATACCCCTGGGAAAAGTATGAATCCTCTTCTTCTCCCCCTACTCCCCAGCTATGGGTAAATAGCAGGGCAGACCGGGATCTACAGCCTTGGATAGCAAAAAGATATACCGCAGAAAATATTTAAAACAATTTCTTTTTGGTTTTGAAGTTATCGCATCATAGAACAGTTCGGAAGAGCGTATCATTCACAATACACATTAAGCTCACATATTTATTCAGCAATTTTAAAATAAATCAATTTAATTATTTTCAGAATTGTTAAAGTAGAAACGCACGTAATTTTAATACAATTATATAATTTGATAAGCGATGGTTAGTCTTACATATATTTTGAATTTGATACATACCTGGATTCCTGAGTTACGGTGGAATAATGGCTAGCGGTTTGGATTGAGGAATCGGAGAGCCGAGTTCGAATTCCAGTTAAATCCATTATGTGATAATACACCTGGGAAAGGTATGAATCCTCTTCTTCTCCCTCTTCCTCGCTATGGGCAAATAGCAGGACAGACCGGGTTCTACAGCCTTGGATAGCAACTGGTCTACCGCAGAAGGAAATGGCAACCTACTGCGGAAAATAACCTACCTCGTCAGTCATGTATCGAAAAATACATGATCGCCTAAGCGTGTATCACGCATGTCACATAATCGACCTGGGTATGACGATAAACTACAGGCTTGTGGTTTGGAGATTTGGAGCCTTTGAGAAGCAGGGAACCATCTCTTCAACTGCTGTTTTTCCCAGTTCTACCATGATCCTCTGTGGTAGCAACTGTTAGGGCTCCAGCTACGGGCAAATAGTGAACTCCCAAACAGAAATCAAAACACTAAGGCACGCTGGTTATTTACAGTGAAAACGTGGTAGCAACATCTGCTATCGATGCTTTTTCGTTTTATTTAAACAATTTCCCGACAAACTAACCTTTGTCAATCGCCTTTCTCTAGCTAACGACTTGCAGTAGTTTAGGCATATTATTAACTAGTCTAGGGAATTCGATCCCACATGCATCCCATTCGTATCATTGTTTTTCCAGAAAAAAGGTAATCTATCTATCTATCTATCTATCTATCTATTTGCACATCGATGTAATTCTTAGTGTCGCTTATCTCGCTAGATCAATTGCGACTGAAAAATGAGACAGATAATCACCGGGTTCCCCATACTTTCAGCCTTGTGTTACGCTTGGAAAACTACTATCTATCTATCTATCTATCTATCTATCTATCTATCTATCTTCTGATTGTCCTCATCTTTGTTGTTGTTATCACAACGTTTCGGCCCTTGTGTCCTCCGGCCTTCCTCAGGTGTAAATCATTTTGGATAAACTACAGGGAATTCTGAACTGGACCCTTTATTTAATCTACGGGAATAGAATCTTCTTGTTTCACTTCGATTTGGGTAAATTACAAGGAATCCTGAATAGAACCTTTTTTTATCGCTATACACCTAAGGAAAGCCAGAGAACATAACGGCCGAAAGGTTGTGATAACAATAACAAAGATGAGGACAACTGAGCGAATGAATGGGAATGCAAAAGTAGGTATACTGTGATGAAAAACGAACCGGAAGCATCAAAGGTATTGTATTAATTATACAAACATATAAAAAACAAAAAAAACAAAAAAAAATCAAAACAACAATAATAAACATATCAATCCCTGAAAATTATAATAAATGTACTAGAATAAAAATTATGAAAAGAAAAAAATATTAAAAATGATTTTGAAAAATTAAAATATTCTGGTATTAAATGAAAACTAGAAGAACAGTTACGACACTGATAATTCTTGTATAATACTTATTGTATAAATAGTGAAAATAATAACTCTTATCAGGAATTCAGACATATTATATCTATCTATCTATCTATCTATCTATCTATCTATCTATCTATCTATCTATCTATCAGTTAGAATCAATATCAACAGCCGTGGCTATACTCATCTGTCTGAACAACATGTTTTAGACAACTCCGTCCTTCCTTCCTTCATATCTATCTATCTATCTATCTATTTAGCTAGCTGTCGAAAAAGACAATTCTTCAGCAGGCCCTAAGAACAACGTCTCACAGTGCATTAATAAATAACAAAGATCATATCACTTGAAGTCTTTTAACAGCAACATTAAAAATGCGGAACAATCGTAACTAAAAAGGAAAATAATGACATAATCCTGATTTTTCACAATACCATAAACAAAAGCATTCGAAGAAAACGCCTCTCAATATTAGAAAGAGCATAGAAAAACGTAAGAACTCTTATTTCCTGGAAAACTGTTACATAATATTTTGACATACGTAATATGTTTTCTATATAGAAATGGTTAATCTAACCATTACCCTGCCATATCTAAACTACAATTTGTCTCTAAAAATCTCTTTGTCGGGTTTATCTCACATTGGTCATATCTGCCTATTTCAACTGACGGCTGTATACCAGTGTTACTATTTATAAAAAACTGGTTCATGTATGATCATCGAAGTTAAGCAATGTCGAGTCTGGTCAGCGCCTATATAGTTGTATGAAGAGTAGATACTCTGAGTTTGGATGTGCAGGTGGTATAATAGAAACAGGATCGTAATTGTTAATCATAGAGCCGACTTCTAGTTCTCATTTGGTTCATTATAGTCACTTAAGCGCAAATTACCCTTGGGAAAAGTATGAATCCACATCTTCAACCCCAGCTATGGGTTAATTAGTAAGACAGACTAAACCAATATTATCTCAAAAAATTCCTACTATCTAAAAATATTTTCTGGCTTTAGATAACCTGGAAAGGGTTGATAAGCCGTAAAAAAATGAATGAATCAATCATTCTTTATAAGAATCATATTTGATAAAACACATGTTATTTAGATCTGTTGTAGCATTTGGTAAATTTTGTTTTAATAAATTCCATTTGCATAATAAGTAACTTACGGTTATATAATGTTCAAGCATGTAGGATCACGTTAAGCGACGTCGAGCCTGGCCAGTACCTAGATGGGTGAACGCTTGGGGATATCAGGGGCTGCAAGCTTGGATGTTCGTCCGGTGTAACCGATTACGCATTGGAAATCCGAGAACCGTGTTTCAATTCCAGTTGGGTTCGTTACTTTTACTTAAGCGCAAATACCTTTGCTCTGAATAATCCTCTTCTCCATCCACCAGTTATTAGTTTGGTTTGGTTTGGTTTGTTTTACGGTATATCAACTTCAATGGGTTATTTAATGCCGACAAGATTTTTATTGCTGGTAATATTTTCTTTTTCAAAAATTTATTACTGGTAATTTTTTTAAATGTTTGGCTGGTAATATTTTTTTTTAAAATGAATCACTGGTAATCTTATTTTTTCAAAAATGTATTGCTGGTAATAATTTTTCTTTAAAAATTATTGCTGGTATTACAAAGTATTTCTGGTATTAAAACCTATTTTTACACCTTCATAGTGTTTTGACCCCAGTTTGGGAGTTAACTATTTACCCATACCTGGGACCCTAACAGGTGCTATCACCCCAGGTCAGGGTGGGCCTGGGAACACCAACAATTGATGGATGGTTCCATGCTCCACAAAACCTTCTGATCAGTGGTCTTGCTGTTGGACGTAGTTTATCGTCTTACCTGTGACTCGGATGTAGTTTATCGTTATACCCAGGACGACTAGCTATTAGTCCATTAGAAGGACTTTTATCAGTAAATCAACATTATCTCCAAACAAATAAAGAAAAAAAAATACAAGGTACGACTCCATCTTTTATCCACCCAGCTATAGATTAATTAGCAAGACTTGTAACGCTAAACCATTATTATCTCCATAAAGAAGAATTATTACAATCTAAAAGAATTCTGGCTTTAAATAACCTGCAAAAGACTGATAAAGCGTAAAAAACAAAACACTCAATGATTTCTCGCAAGATCGGAAACAAATAATTTATCTTCGCGAGACAAAGCAAGATAACGTCTCTATTATTAAATGAAAGCAATCAAATGTATAACGCCTCCTCATATTAAGTTATCTGAAACTAGAATTGTCTGCATGCAGTCCGCCACCGATACTGAACTAATAATAAAAAGCAAAAAAGAAAACATGCCCATTATCCTTTAATTGTAGACTGAAGGAAAAAAAGAAAAAGAAAAATAGGAAAGAAAAGCTATTTAAAATGGGAGAGCAAGGACAATGCCACTCCTCCTTTCGCCATAATGGAAAATGGCGTCTGTTTAAGGCGGACGTTGAATCAAAAGCTTTCGATCTAAGTGAGGTACTCAAGTTTTTTTTCTTTTTTGTTGAGTGAATAATAAAGTATTCATTACGACACATCTTCTTTCTATGTGCCGTATCCCTTCAGTATATTGGTGATCATGTCTCTCCTCGACGTCTTGTCATTTGCAGCACTTAGTAAATCTTGTTTTGTTTTTTTGCTATTTCTGCTAAACCTTGTTCTACCATCCATTTACTCAAGTTCTAGAGGTAGGTAATGCGTTGAATATTCTTGGGGAATAAACTCTCTTTCTGAAGTTACTTGAGATGACCACGATGCAGAACCTTGTCTATATTCAAGAGAAGTCGATTCTGGGTACGTTTAAAGTTCTCTTTGAAAGTCAGATATCAGTTTACCCCCAACCCCACCAAAAAAAAAACACACACACAGACACACACACAAAAACAACAACAAAAAAAAACAATGCAGTTATTAATATGAAGATTTGAAATTAACACCTGCAAGATTTCACAGATCTAGCATAATTCTTTTGTAGTGAATCTATGAAGTATTAGTCCATCCTCGTGGTCAAATCTATGGAACGAACGTTATGGTTCCTCTATGCTAACTTCATCCTTGTACCCACAGTGATGCAAAAACAAGATCTCATACTCTGTGAACTTTTTAAACATAAAATTTATAACCATAAAATAGTTTAACGCACAAATTCTTGATAAACTGTAAAAACAAATTAATGATTCAATTCTTGTTATAATTAAAATACGAGGTTTCATCAAAAAGTATCGGGACTGTTGCTATGGTAACGGAGCTTAGTAAATCACTAGAGTGGTGGAGGTCAGTGAGGAATTTAACATATATCCTGTATATATCAAGTAATTTGAGACATCGATCATAACATGTAGTACAAGATTAGTTCACCTGAATAATGGCGAGCGACTACGCGACGTTACCTGTGTTCATGTATTTGCTGGAATTCATTGCGTAGATATATATCTATCCATGCACGTTTCACGAGTTTCAAACTGAAGCCTACATAAATTTCAAACTCAAGTAGATTTTTATTTTTGACTCAATCATTCTACACTATTTATTTGTGTTTCGTTAGCCAAATGATAACCTTTGTAAATATTAGGTTGGTGCAAAAATAATGACGTAATAATGTCGTTTTTTGACGTATGTTTTAACGTCAAAAAACGACATTATTACGTCATTATTTTTGCACCAACCTAATATAACATATCCAGCCAGATTCGCCCCTTACCAGAATGAGTTGGATCAGACATATAACCTATCTTTTTCTTTTTGCACCAGATTCGTTGTATTTATAGCTGCATGACACTTAGTGTGTTTTCAAATATGTTTTGAATATGCTTAATGGAGTTTAAATCTGGAGGGCTCGGAAGCCAATGAAATATCTAGGGTGATGCTTTATCCTTAATAAAAGAATCCAGCACCACCAGCAAGCACAGTGACAGGCAAATGGTCAGCAAAATGTATTACTCATGGTCTTTGCGAACATTTTTAATACTAAAATTCACTTAATACAAGACAGAAGAGCCACTCAAAGTAGAGAGCTACTGGGAAAATTGTAATGATAACTGAAGTGCGAAATATGAATAAAAACAATGGTAGGAAGTGAAGAGTTTTAGAATAGGGAGGATGGATAAATATCGGTCCTTGACAATACGATGTTAAGAAGTTTAATTTCATACAACCTGCACCAATAAAGAACTATCAGTTTGCGCAGCATCTTACTGAGCAACCGGGTGCATAACTACACACGGCCTCCTCTAAGAATGAACACGACCGTCTGCCCGAAAGACCAGGAAATATGGGACCAGTCTTTTAGCATTTAACACCGATGCATCTGGTTAAGTTACAGCACCAGTAATTCAAGCTATGCTAATGGAAATGTTTAAGTTGCTAATCGTATTATGAGCTGCTTCCTTATAAAGAAACATTTATCATTCATTGATCGAGCAGCCAGTGCTACACTTAGTGAAAATGTATAAAAGTTTTTAGGAAGATAGCTATCCCATTTTCAGTAATTTATCGGGGTCCCCTTCCTGGTATTTCGTTTGAGTTAGTGTGGGGCATCAATATCATGATTATGTCATTCTTTTCTCTTCGAGTTACATGTACTAACTATTTTAAATGTGATATGGTTTCTGTTATTGGTACAGTGATTAAGTGGCATTAGTCGACTAATTTGGAAGTGGGATAGTACTCGCTAAGACCTACAGGCTTCATTGGCACGAAGTCATTTCAATTATCGATCCCAAAAAGCGGTTCTATACACATATTAGATATTTGTGAACGGGTTTGGTGCCAATTATGAGATCCATATGACGGTCTCGATTTGAGACGTTTATTTAAGAACATGACTTGATTTTTAGGTTGCCGTTTTAACTTTCTATCAGTTTGCGTTGCTGGATGAAACTATCTCTAGTCCAGCCTGTTGTATGAAACTGACCCTAGCGCAGCCTTTTCCATGTTCAGTTTCCTCATCTCCTCTACTACATTCGTTATAACTTACCCATACACCGACGTTTTTGAAGTGCTTTATATTTGTTAATTCCAATTCCTGGATATTAGGATGGATTTAGGGTATGTACAATCACTGCTTACAATTCTAGATCATTGGTTGTCTTTGAAAAGTTCATCTCGAGTCCTATTCATTGGAACGCTTCATAGAGGATGTCGATTTTTTTGTTGTTTAAGATCATTCTTATCCCAACCATACCTATGTCATCGGCTAGCAACCTACATCATCAGTAAACTTGATTCGGGAGGTAAAATTCGCACGATGATTTTTTAAAATTTATTTATTTAGTAGAATCCTTAAACGATCAGCGCTTTTTTCGTCACATATGTAATAGGAAGAGAGTAAATAGATTAGAAGTATCATTTCCTTCTGGTTGAACTCCTGAAGATGTTTGAAATGTTTTGGTATTGGGTTCCTCGCAAGGCATGTATGATTTGTGAACTGACGCTAAAACAAGTTCACGGTTATTACTGTTAACTTGTTACCGCCAGAATATATATATATATATATATATATATATATATATATATATATATATATATATATATATGATAAATAAAAGAAATATGGTTTTAAAGTGTGGTATATTTATGGGGTAAAGTGCTCAATATCAGAGATATAGCGTATCCATAAAGTAAAAAAATAAACCAAAATAACTGACACATATATATATAAATAGCCGAGGAAATATCCAGCATTTACGGCCTGACGATTGCGTCCAGCATGAAACATCCTGTCGTCTCTGAGTGTTGACTTCAATATTCACTTATATATATATATATATATATATATATATATATATATATATATATATATATATATAAAGAAATATATATATATATTTTTATTCCCATTGTCGAGAAGGTAAAAAGGAAGATACTGGAATTAATCTGATTTAGGTTACGGGGCGGTTGGAAATTCCAGGTTGGCCAAATAACCTCAGAGACAGAATTCTAAATAGATAAAAATTAACTGTGTCGCAGAATTACAAAAACAAAAGTGTCCGCTGACCACCATGAAGGAACGGTTAAGCCTTTGTCTATATGTAGAAATCATTGAGAGGAACATCTGTTTATCGTCAGAGTGGCTATGATAGCGAAATTATTTTATCGGGACGAAAAATTGGCTGTGTTTCGCCAGATGGCCACCCACTTGATAATTGGCGAAAATCTCGTTGACGAATTCCATATGAAATCCGGCTATAATACGGAAACTGGGGACGTCACAGAACGAACTGTTAGTGTATTGTTGTTAATCATTTTGGAGAGTTTAGTTTGATGTTAAATAAGTTTTTTGGTGTTAGGTACAATCTTGTCAATTTGGTTATTTTTGTTTAGCGGCAGAACAGACATTTTCAGCTGATTTAATGCCAAAATCTAAATATTTTGTACATAATTTTATTTTATTTTTGGAAATAATAATGGTTTAGTAACACAAATATTAATAATTAACCCATATCTGGGGGAGACGAGGTGGAATCATACTTTCCCCAAGGATGTTTGCGCGTAAGTGATTATAACGATCCCAACTGTAACTGGAACTGGATACTCCGATTAACAATTCCAATCTATTAGACATTACGCCACCCGCACATTCAATCTTACAGTGCCTGGTATTCCCAAGTGGTCATCTATCTCCGTACTGACCACACCACACTCGACGTTGCATAGCATCGGTGATCGTACAGGAACATGTGTTTCATCGAGATGTGGCCGTAAGCCTAGAACCTTTCGACCATTATCAGTCGTTATCAAGGAAACAAGATAGAAAGTCGACAGATATTCTACCTAGCAATTATGTTGCTATCTTTTCCAAGTTTGGAATGAATATCTTTTCTCATGCTAATTCCGTGGAATAGATTTTAGCGTAACATAAAAAAGAACCTTGCAGTCCAAATGTAATTTAACAAGTTCAAGCATAGATAAGGAACAGCTTTCATTTGGTTTGGTTTAGGTTTGGTTTATTTTGTTTAACGGCATATCAACCTCAATGGGTTATTTAATGCCGACAACATTTTTAGGATAGATTCGTATGAATAGAATATGTATTCTTTGGTTTAGATTGGTTTGGTTTATTTTGTTTTACGGCGTATCTACCTCAATGGGTTATTTAATGCCGACAACTTTCTTTTTAGGATAGAATCTTATGAATAGAGTATGTATTCTTTGGTTTAGATTGGTTTGGTTTATTTTGTTTTACGGCATATCAACCTCAATGGGTTATTTAATGCCGACAACATTTTTAGGATATTCGTATGAATAGAATATGTATTCTTTGGTTTAGATTGGTTTGGTTTATTTTGTTTTACGGCGTATCTACCTCAATGGGTTATTTAATGCCGGCAACATTTTTAGGATAGATTGGTATGAATAGAATATGTATTCTTTGGTTTAGATTGGCTTGGTTTATTTTGTTTTACGGCCTATCTACCTCAATGGGCTATGTAATGCTGAGAAAATTTGTTATTGCTGGTAATATTTTGTTTTCTCAAAAATCTGTTTCTGGTAATATATTTCCTTCGAAATTGTATTGCTGGTAATAATTTTTTTCAAATAAGTATTGCTGGTAATAGTTAACTATTTACCTATAGCTGGGTCCCTAACAGGTGCTACCACCCCGAGTCAGGGTGGACCTGAGAACAGCAGCAATTAAAAGGTGGTTCCATGCTCCTACAAAAACCTCCTGATCAGAGGCCTTGCTGCTGGACGTAGTTAAACAACTTACCCAGGACGTGGATGTAGTTTAACGTCTTACCGAGGACGCGGTTGTAGCTTAACGTCTTACCCAGGAAGTGGATGTAGTTCAATGTCTTACCCAAGACGTGGATGTAGCTTAACGTCTTACCCAGCACACGGATGTAGTCTAACGTCTTACCCAGGACGCGGATATAGCTTAACATCTTACCCAGGACGCAGATGTAGCTTAATGCCTTACCCAGGACGCAGATGTAGTTTAACGTTTTTACCCAGGACCCGGATGTAGCTTAACGTCTTACCCAGGACGTGGATGTAGTTTAAAGTCTTACCCAGGACGGGGAACAGCTTTCATCGATAGTAAGTTGTTCTCTTTTGATGTAAATGTCTTTCAAGATTTTTCATCATTTTTTTTTTAATTTATTTTTAGAATTCGATTGATAGTCGAACAAATTCTGTTGGATACCTGAAGGAATATCACCAATTCATTACCGCAATTCTAACAAAAATGATCTTTTATTATTACAATTCAGAGTTTTCTTATAAAACTGGCTTTCCATTCGAGGGTAAAGTGATCAGTGTCGTTTACTAATTATCTAAAGCTGGTGGTAGAACTTTCTCGAGGGTATTCCTGCAATAAGAACATCGTAACAGCGTGTTTCGGAATTTGATTCCGACTCGCCGATTTCGTTTTCCAAATCGCTAACTATTAAATATCGCGTATTCTCACCTAAATTTTTCTCCGCGGTATTTGAATCTTCGTCCTTTCTGACAACACTCCAAATCTGAGTTTCAAAATTCGCTTATCCAAAGATCCATGAATAATTCTATTGAGATCGAATAATTTTGCGGATATTCTTCAAATAACCAAACTGGACGCAATGTCAAAGTTCGACAATTAGCGCCACTTGCCAGAACCGGTATCAAATTACCAACAGCTATTTAAAACTTAGATATATTCGATATAGCCAGTTCTTTCCTGAATGGCAGTGGAATTTTTTGCATCACAATAAAAATAGCATAGAAATGAATACAATATGGGAACCAGTAATAAGGAGTGCCAGAGAAAAGAGATAATAACAATAAAAATTGCAATATGAGCTCTGGTAAAAACATGAATTGATAAAAGCAAAAATTGCAATATGAGCACTCAAGAACACATGGCACGGTGGATAAAGGCATTAGTTAGATCCAGTGACAGGACCCAAAGCGTGTGAGTTCAATACCTGGTTAAGGCAGTGGAGAACTTTTAGAGGGGAGTTAACAGGAGATAACTGACATACATAAAAAAAACACCAACATTGCACGTAGAACTAGAACGGTCTACCACAGTGAGCGAAAAGGGTTCAGTTCGACATTCCAACCACCTGAAGAAGGCCGGAGTGTACAACGGTGTAATAAATATGGCGACAAAGATGAGGACAATAGTTCAAATAATTTAAATAGTGTACATAATACCTCATCTTAGGAATATAGACAGAAATGAAATTTGATACATCACAGAAGACATTCATTATCATGTTTAACGTTTTGAGACAGAACATTGTCCTTATCTTATGAATTATCCGAAGTATTATTCCCCTATTTATTGTTTTAATCAATACATTCCCGACTTCACTGATCTGTCAACAGATTCGAGATAAAATATTGCCATTTTTTAATTACTTGAAGGTTTCGCGAGAAAAAGAAAGAAAGGAAAAACAAGTAATGAGCTTATATGTAATATTAGTCTTTCTGTATGTCAGTGGATGCAGGAAATCCCACAGATGAAGAAGAGCCTTGAGTCAACTGAAATGTGGAGCTACAGGAGGATGATGAGAATACCGGTGGGTTGAAAATGGGACCAACGACGAAGTTTTAGAGAAAATGAAAGTAAACACTTACAATCAGAAAGAGGCATTTGAAAAATCTAGGACACATAATGGGGAAAGAAGGCTCGGAAAATTTGGCACACACAGGACATACTGAAAGCAAAGGGGGCAGTGGAAATCCGTGAATAACCTACTTAACGAGCTTGTGTAAATGGATAGCAGAAGAGGATTTAGGAGAGATAGCAAAAAGACAAAAGTTACTCAGTGCTACAAAAATAGCAAATTGTGGAGAACCATGATCGCTGTCTATTTTTTATGTTTAATTGAATTCTCCAATCAAACATTTGCTATTATCTATTATCTTTCCTCCATGTTATGTGTTTCGCTCATCTCCATTGTTCTGTCGCTTCTGTCATATACTTTATGTTGACATGTGCTCAGATATTTGTTGACTTACTTCTGTCTCTTTAACCAACCTTTTGCTCCATCTATTATCCTTCCTCCTTGCTACATGTCACGTTCCCCTGCATTGTTTTTGATCGTTTGTTTCTGCTATATAATTTATTCTGACATGTTGGCGTGTCCTTGTTGACTTCTCCCTGTCTCTGAGTACCACCATTTAACCAACCTTTTGCTCCATCTATTAACCTTCTTCCTTGCTATATGTCACGCTCACCTCCATTGTTTTTAGTCGTTTAATTGCTTCTGCTATATACTTTATGCTGATATGTTCGTGTGTCCTTGTTGACTTCTCCCTGTCCCTGAGTACCACGATTTAACCAACCTTTTGCTCCATCCTTCCTTCTTACTGTTTTCAGCTTACCATCATTTTTTTTGCGGCTGATATCTTTTATTCTGATTTGTTCTTTGATCTGTGTTTGGTTCATTCTATCTCTATAACGACATTATTTTTGCACCAACCTACTATTTTTGACAGTTAATGGCTTTTGAGATACGCTTTATCTTGGTCTGTTCTCCGATTCATGTTGACGTCTTTGTCTCTCAGATCTTTCCAATGAGCGTTGTATGCTTCTGTTTACTTTCAAGTGATGTTTTTAATTTCCATTTTTTTTTAACTTCAGTGTCATAGCTTGATTCCAAAGATGGAAATTAATGAATACATATAAGCGGAACGATATTGTATGGTCAGGATTAACTATATATTCTAGCAGACAATTACGATTCTATAGTAAATTTGTAGATAACCAAGTGTTTATCGGTCCCATCCTTTTTTTTTTCAGTACGGTGGAATAATGGATAGCGGCGCGGATTAAGGAATCGAAGAGCCGTGTTCGAATTCCAGTCGAATTCATTACATTCCATTACATTCACTTACGTGAGAAAAGTATGAATCCTCTTCTTCTCCCCTCAGGTAAATAAGGGTGACAAGCAAGACAGGCCGGGTTGCCTTGGATAGCAACTGGTCTACCGCAGAAAGAAATTAAAACCTACGTCAGTCATGAAAGATACATGATCACCTAAGCGTATATCTCGCATGTCAACTAACTGTCTGCATCCAGTAAAAGTCCAGGAGGTCACTCGAGGCAGAGAGCTACGTTAAGAGGAAGTTTACACGGATAGGAAGGGAATATAACAGTTAAACCTAGACTTGAATAGGCTAAATTTGTAGTGATCGGGGAAAAAAACCTTGTGGGTGACTATTCCACAGAGCAGTGGCTCGCTGGCAGAAACGGCCGAATGGAACTAACTTCGCTTGGATATACGGAGGGAAGGCGGGTGATTTGCTATAATGTGAGTTGCATGTTAGGCTATGTCCTGAAGGTTAGAAGTGGTCGAATCCTACGAATGTAGTTCGTCCTAGCAGTTTCCATGGAAGTAGTGATATAGCAGCGAGAGACTTGCCATACTCCACCTGTGAGAGAGAGGTTGCAGGGCGGAAAATAATTCGTCACTCACAACAACTTAGAGACGCTTTTGAAATCTGTCGAGACTGGAAAGTGAGGTCTAGGCAGTTTCCGTTCAACTATGACAACAGTACTCAATCTCCGGTCCTTATCTGCCTCTTGTAAATGTAAAGAATTGAGGGCCAAGCAATGTAGTCCGTCCGTGGTTGATTTTCTTTAGCGAAATTTCGAGTCGAGTGTTAGTCTTAAAAAATGTTTGCGAGATAGGAAGCAAGGAATGCAGTTCGTCCGAACACTTTCCATGGAAGCAGCAATTGCGCAGCGAGAGGCTTTCCACATCCACCCGGTGAAATAGAGATTGGAGGGTGGAAAATAATTAATCTACGACAAGGCCTTGGAGACGCTTTTGTACCCTATCGTAATTGGTAAGTGAGACCTGAACAGTCCCTACCTATATATAAAACAACAGTACTTCATTTTCGGCCCGATCTGTTTCTTTTAAAGGTAAAGGTTTGTGGTTGCTTGGTTGATTTTGTTTAGCGACATTTCAAATTCTGCAGGTTAATTAATGTCGAAATCTGTATATTTTGAACGCAATTTTCTGCTTTCAACTAAAGATATTGTGTACATAATTTTATATTTTCAGGATAAAATTATGCTTATTTCATATATATATATATATATATATATATATATATATATATGAAGAAATATAGTCTTAAGGTGTGCTATATTTATGGGATAAAGTGCTCAATATCAGAGATAGAGCGCGTGTAAATATAAAAGTGAACATAGAAGTCAACACTTAGAGGCGACAGTCTGTTTCATGCTATATGCAATCGTCAGCATGAAACAGACTGTCACCTCTAAGTGTTGACTTCTATGTTCACTTTTATATATATATATATATAGCTAGGACCATAATAAGTGCTACCACCCTGGGTCAAGTTAGACCTGGGAACAACAGCTGTTAAGTGGTGGTTCCAGGCTCATCAAAGCCTCCAAACTCCTGATCAGACGCCTTGCTTCTGGATGTAGTTTATCGTCGTACCCAGGACGAAGAGTTTTGTACCAAGCTGAGCAAGTATGTAATGCATACGAAAGTATGTCGTTTTGCTACATTTTTTTTAAATGTATGTGCTTGCATCACCGAGTAATCCTATGGCGTGTTGGTGTGTGTCATTTTCATTCAAAAAGCGGGAATCTTTGAAGTGAATTTTTGAATTAAAAATCCTGGAGATGTGATTCTTTAAAGTCTGACTTTTGTGAAGACGAGAAAAAGTTCTTTTAGCAGAGGTCGTTACATGTTTCACCTTCAACGGATAGGTTTTCTTTTCTTTTTTTTTTTTTTACATTTATTTCCAGTGATTTCTTCGTCATTCTTTTCATTTCATTAATTTTTTTGTTTTTCTTTCATTTCCCTCCGTTATCTGGTTTTGCCTATTACTCCATACTTCTACTGGCAACAGAACTTCCTTTTTAAATTTCTCCTCTCTCTATTTCTTTGTTTCTTTACTGTTTTTTTTTTCACTCTTTCCCTCAGTTTTTTTTTATTTTCGTCTTTTCTTTATTCATTCTTTCTTCTTTTCATTTTTCTGTTCTTCACCTCCTTCTTTACTCTTACATTCTTCTCTTTTTCTTCTTTCCTCCTATGGTATATATCCCTACCTTTACCACCTTTCTTTCTTTCTTTCTTTCTTTCTTTCTTATGCTAATTTCCTTTATAAGCAGTTTCTCATTTCTGTTCGGTGTAATATCTTCTTTCCTTTCCAACTACATACTTTCTTCAATAAAGACATTTTTCGGAGCGTATATATATTTTTTCTTCCTTAATTCTGCATTTAGCTACCTTTTTCTGACTTTTCTTCTTTATCACATATTCTAGATTTATTTTCTTAAATATCATTAATTTTCCTTGTCTTTTTTTTATTTCCTTCTTTTCTTTAATTCTCCTGTTTCTCTTTTTCTTTCCTTCGTATTTTTTCTTCTCTCTTTCTATTTCCTCTTCATCTTGCATAACCCACTAGTAGAAGGTGGTCTTGGGCGACGGTGATCGCTCAATAATAAAGCTGTCTTCTTCTCTGGCGGCCGGTGATCGCTAATAGTTTTGAGTTCAGAGATAAAAGACCTTCAACACGGGGGTTTTTATTTCACTATTTTATTAACGTCGACGTATACATCTTCTAAGTATCCAGTGGGACTGCTCTCTCACTGCACAGGTGGTGCAGTTCCAGACACGAAAGCAAATACTTCTACATTGTTCGACAGTTAAGAAACAACTCACTGAAAACCCTTTCTCTCTATATAGTTCTCACGCTAGTCCAACCAATCAAAATCGACTTCTTTGTTTTGTCTACCACCTGACTCCAAAGGTTAATCTCATGAATTCCGAGCAGAGATACCATTACCAGTAAAAATAATAGTTTGCTAAACAATTAGGTTGGTGCATACTTATCAGGCGTTTTCAAACAGTATTTATTATGAAAAAAAGA
>OZ010580.1:11493352-11513352 GCA_963932145.1 Acanthosepion lycidas | reverse complement strand
ACTCACCATGGAAAAACCTCACTGACTCCTATAAGTATGGCTGATACTCAACTTCACGAGAGAGACACTCTGCACCTTTTTGGTCTTATGATTCCCACTGACTTGAGCTGGAATAACTGAATTGCATCAATAGCTACATCTACTACAAGGAAAGTTGATTCTATGTGTCGCGTCAGTTTTTTCTCGTTTGAGTTCATCCTTCAAATCTACCGTTCATCCTCTCATTGAATACTGTTGCCATATATGGTCTAGTGCCCCCGCTGTTTATCAAGAAGTCTTCGGCAAAATCTAAAGACAGATATGCAATGTCATCGTTTCTGACCTGGCATCTCGACTCCAGTCATTTTCTCACCGACATCATGTAGCCTCCCTCTGTCTTTTCTACAAATATTTTCATGGCAACTACTCTGACGAGCTATTTTCACTGGTGTCCTAACTGCATGAATTTAATCGTGCTACGAGGTCACCATCTCGGTACCGACTTTTAATGTCGAAACAGTTAAATGTAACCGTTTCTTCTAATTCAACAGCTTCTCTTCCCGTCTGTAGAACCCCCTTCCTCTTACTTGCGTTCCCGATAACTATAATCTTCAAATATTTAAATCTAATGTCAATCGACATCTTCCGATGCCATGATCTTGATTCTCATCATCTTTCTTTTTAATTTCACTCTCTGTAACCCCTTGAGTGTTAGTGACACTTCCGCCTTCCTTAGGTTGAAAAGCTGAAAAATATGTCAAAATGAAGTAAATACAGAAAGTTAACCAAGTAGTAACAGAGGATGGAAGATGTAATACAGAAATTCGAAGACGCTTATAAAAGTAGTGAAAAATTATATTCAGAAACGAAGAAAATTATTAACATTATTTACATTATTCGGACTATTGTTCTCATCTTTGTCGCCATATTTATTACAACGTTTCGACCGGTGGTTGGAATGTCGAACTGAACCCTTTATTTCGCTCGCTGGGGTAGACTGTTCTAGTTCCACTTGCCATGTTTAATGAATGTCAGTTATCAGTTATCTCCTGTTAATTTCCCTCTGAAAGTTCTCCACTGCCTTACCCGGAAATTGAACTCAGGCTCTTTGGGTCCTGTCACTGGGTCTAACCAATGCCTTTATCCACTGTACCATGTGTCCTGATAACTGATAATTGACATCCATTAAGCATGGCACGTGGAATTAGAACAGTCTACTCCAGTCCGAGATTCCAACGACCTGAAGAAGGCCGGAGCGTACAATGGCCGAAACGTTGTAATAAATATGGCGACAAAGATGAGGAAAATAGTTCGAATAATGTAAATAATGTATATAATACCTCATCTCAGAAATATAGACAGATGCTGAAAGGCCGAAACGTTGTAATAAATGTAGCGACAAAGATGAGTACAATAGTCCGAATAATGTAAATAATGTCCATAATACCTCATTTCAGAAATATAGACAGATACTGAAAGCAAGAAGAAAAATTAATCAGATACAAAGAACAAAATGCTGAATCGCTATGTAATGTTTAATTTTTCGATATTGAGGGGAATTCCTCACAATTAAAGAAGATACTTGAAGCGACAGAAATGTGGTTCTACCGACGAATGCAAAAAATACCATGGACAGAGCATGTGGCAAACGAGTAAGTTTTTAAGAATAAGAATAATTCATACTGACAATCAATAAGAGCTGAAGATTCAGGGACAGATATTGAGATAAGATGGTCTAGAGAATTTAATACTCACAGGGTATACTGAACGTAAGAGAATTAGGGAGCAGTTTATGAAATTAGATTGTATGAATAGAAATAGAAATGTGGTAAAAGTTCAAATAATACGAAGTACAAAAGTGCCATCATCACCGTCATCTTTAAAGGACATGACACATAGAAGACAGACAATATCTCAAAATTATTTTCTTCTCATTTTATTGTTCAGTTTTATTTCTTTTACTCTGTTTTCCTTTCTTTTTTCTTTTACTTCTCTCTCTATCCCCCCCACACACCCTCTCTCTCTTTCTTGCTTCTTTTTTTCTTTTTTCTTTTTTCTTTTAGGTCAAGGCTTTCTATTCTTTACTTTTTGTTCACTTACAATAGGGTTAGATAGGTTCGCCTATGCTCCGGTTCACACTTCTCTCCTAGACTTTGAATGGGATTATTTCCGGCTAAGGACTGAGTTTCCGGTATCTTTTTAAATGTATTTCAAGTCTATACTTCTAAAGACCACGCATAAATTTCAAAATTTTATTCACTATTAATTTATTTTATCTAGATAGGTGTACATAGATTCTCCTATTGTCCGGTTCACACTCCTCCCCGGTTTATTGAATGGAAGTAGAGGTTTATCACTTGTTTCTTTTTTAGGATTGTTTTTTCGGTTTCTTATAAAAATCTACTTCAACTCCATACTTCTAACGTCTCCACATAAACTATTTATTTATTTTACCTCAATAAGTATATATATATATATATATATATATATATATATATATATATATATATATATATATACACATACATACATATATATATATACATATATATATATGTATATGTATATGTTAGAGGAGGCACGGTGGAGTAGTGGATATCGGCTTGGATTGAGAATTCTAGTCGAATCCATTACATTTACTTACGTGCTAATACCCTTGGGAAAGGTATGAATCCTCTTCTTCTCTCTCCAGCTATGGGTAAAATAGTAGGACAGACTGGGTTCTATAGCCTTGGATGGCAACTGGTCTAGGAGAAGGACAACTCTGAATTGAAATTGAGGGTCGTTTGGAACCTTGTGGCATTCGGTGCACCAGGTTTCTGTATTCGTCCCTCCATAATGTGTGGATGGTCCTGCACGAGGCCTTCACCACTATAATCAAATCTCATGTGCCGGTGTCGGGCTGTCGGTTTCCTGGAAACTGATCTGCTTGACCCTCATACGTCGAATCTCGACGGGAGAGTCGATTATATATATATATGCTTCTATATGCTCCCGGGTATTTCAACGGAAGTAGAAGTTTATCCAATGTTTCCTGTTCAAGATTGGGTTTCTGGTTTTCTATAAAATCTACTTCAACTCTATACTTCTAATGTTTCCGCATAAACTCTGAAATTATATTTACTATTTATTTGTTTTCCAATATGGTTATATATATTCTCTTATTGTCGAATTCACACCCCGCCCTCGTCCTTTGAACAGGAATAGAGGTCTATACCTTATTTTTAGTTTAGGATTGGAATTTTGATTCCTTTCAATGTCTTTTTGATTCACTTTCACTCCCAGGAGTCCCTTGCATTGATTATGTGAACATTGTTCGAAAATATTTATTCGAAAACAATTATTCGATAAACTTTTACACAAATTGGTTCGTAAATTCCCTCATAGATCTAATGTCCTTTAAACGAATTCATCCTGAGATCAGGTTCACAACTTTTATATATCATGTCATGTGTGAACGAATGAAGAAATACATTTAACTTCATCAACAGTATTAAACAGTTTTATAACTATGTCTTTGTAACGAATTATTTCAGGTTATTTTGATGTCAACAACAACAAATATACTGTCAATATTTCGCTGTTTTACTGGCCTAAATGTCCAAGAAATTTTTTTAAGATAATATTCGTCCTCCGATAGGATTCGAACCTGTATCCTATACGGAACCCTCAATTAGCCTAACGTGCTCTTAACCTATCGATCCATAGTAAATCGTTCGATTAGCAAGGTGGAATTTACTGCCTTTAAACTCCAATCTTCCATGAATCTCTCACGTACATTCATATCTACTCATTCAAATGTAAACAAATGACGTCACACATTATGAAATGGACTGACAATTATTTTAAAACATTTTTATTTTTATACATTCTTTTTTTATAGGTACAGATATTTAAGTAAATGCAAAACAGTATTTATAAAATTTACCAGCTTGAATATCCGAGAATGTCCGAGAAACTTTTATAGAAAATATTCCTCCTCCGTTAAAAGACTTTGCTAATCGAACGGTTCTCTGTGGTTCGATCGGTTAAGAGCACGTCAAGCTAAATGAAGGTTCCGTATAGGATACAGGTTCGAATCCTGTCGGAGGACGAATATTTTCTATAAAAATTTCTCGGACATTCAGGCCGGTAAATGTTATAAATACTGTTTATTATAAATTCAGAGCATTTACTTAAATATTTCGTTGTTTATTGATATTCTCATTCGGTTTTATTGTTTTAATCCTAGAAAGTTTCTGGGGACGATGCAAAGATTTTTCTTTTAAGAGGGTTACATGGAGAAACAAATAGTGATTTTCCAAGTGTAGCTTGGATTTGGCACAAGGCCGAAAGTAAGGGGCACCCAGTGAAGTTTGAACTCACTACTCAGCCGTAATTGTTCTAGCGAGACAAGCTTGAAAACCATTACACCAACTCGAGGTGTCCAGTGATTTTCTAAGGACAGCTTAGATGTGGCACAAGGCGGAAAGTGGGAAGGCACCCAGTGAGGATCGAACTTACTACTCAGTCGTAATTGATTTAGCAAGACAAGCTTTCTAACAATTACACCACATCGAGGTGCCCATGGATAGACAAATAGATAAAACAATAAAGGTCTCCCTGTACATAACTAGCATGAACCTAACTCCTCATGCTATCCTGTAGATTTACGAGAGTCAAATATGTCCGAAAATAGAGTACTGTTGTCATAGTTGGGCTGGAGCTGCCGAGTCCTCACTTCTCGATAGAGTCCAAAAGCATCTCCAAGTTCTTGCGGGTGACGAATTATTTTCCGCCTTCCAACCTCAAAGGCGGGATATGGCAAGCCTCCCACTACTCTGTCTCTATTTCCAAGGAAACTGCTCGGACGAAATGTATTCTTTGTTAACGCAACGGTTAACTTTCACAGTTAGGACTATGCCAGTCAGATTGTAGAAAACCACCCACGTTAACAGTTATTTGCCCCTCCTATCCGTATAAACTGCCTCTTAACGTGGCCCTCTATAGAGAGTGGCTCTCGGGTCTTGTACAGGATTAACCTTACTGTAAATAAAGAGAAATGACTAAGCTATACAGATAGTAAAGAAGTGACTATGACAAGCAGACAGCTGCCTTATAAATTGTAACTACCTTCGTCAGCCGTGACATTGTCGAGCTACAAGAGAGACACGTAGCCTCAAGCTCAGACACAGAGAGGAAATTAGAGACATACAGATGTAAATATGTACATTGTCGCACACACAGAATTATATATATATATATATATATATATATATATATATATATATATTATTGTCTAACAAGAAGACTCTTATTACATCTTTCTGACCATAAATGAATTAGGTTTCATATAAATACACATGTATACCTACCAAAATCGTTGATATTACAAATATAATAAAATCATGTACATGTAAAAAAGAGGCAGAAAAAAGAAAATGAACACGGCCACAATGTACTGACCGTGTTTGGAAAATAAAGCATTCCTATAATTCTAAATACATATATAAAACAATCCATACATTCAGTTAAAAAGAAATCACCCTTGATAATGATTCAAATATAGCCGAAAATGGCCGGGAATATGGAACATTCAAACAATTTCTACATAATTTATGTCCACGAAAGAAGAAATTTTTAAAACAAAAGAAAAATTGATTAAAAAATTTCTTCAGGTGGTTAGAATGTCGAACTGAACCCTTTATTTCGCTCAATGTGGGAGACTGTTCTAGTTCCAAGTACCATGTTTAATGGATGTCAGTTATCAGTTATCTCCTGTTAATTCCCCTCTCCAAATTCTCCACTGCCTTAACCGAGTATTGAACTCACACTGTTTCGGTCCTGTCACTGGATCTAATCAACGTTTTTATCCACTGAGGACACATGGCACAGTGGATAAAGGCCGGAGCGTACAACGGCCGAAACTTTGACAGATACTGAAAGGCCGAAACGTTGTAATAAATATGGCGACAAAGATGAGGACAATAGTCCGAATAATGTAAATAATATACATAACACCTCATCTCAGAAATATAGACACATGCCGAAAGGCCGAAACGTTATAATAAATATGGCGACAAAGATGAGGACACTAGTCCGAGTAATGTAAATAGTAAGGACTGAAGTTGCACAGATTTATGTCAAATCCAAAATACAAACTACAAATTATTTTCCTCGAGTGTAACACACTTTCTTATCATTCTCCGCCATGCTTCTATGCAAATCTGGAATGTTTCTC
Organism: Acanthosepion lycidas; assembly: GCA_963932145.1. Taxonomy (NCBI): domain Eukaryota; kingdom Metazoa; phylum Mollusca; class Cephalopoda; order Sepiida; family Sepiidae; genus Acanthosepion; species Acanthosepion lycidas. The sequence continues at coordinate 11,507,153 of OZ010580.1, read as the reverse complement.
TGCAGCTCCATTGTCATGGCTCTCTTGATGTCTTCTACGCTCGGAAAACTTAGCCCCTTGATGACCCTCTTGTACTTTGTGAAAATGGAAATAAATCACAAGGAGCAAGCTTGAGTGAATAGGGAGGTTACTCCAACTCTGAGACGTTCTTCTATCTGCCGGATGCTCACAGCGTTGGTAGACGGCTTCTTGTCGCAGTGAAAAAGCCACGAGTTCTCCTGTCACAAATCTCGTCTCTTCTCGCGGGCTGAATGAAGCAAACGTCGCAGGATGTCATTGTAGACATGCTGGTTGATTATCTTACTCTGTGGCAAGAACTTACTTTGCACTCAGCAACTCCGGAGTCTTCCACTGTCTCCAGGCCCTAAAATATCCAGATGTTGACTCTCCTTAGCAAGCCTGGTTCGTTTTCAAGACGCTCGTAGATATCCTGACATGCCTGCAAGCGCCACTCCATCTTTTAGTAGCTTCGGTGTCATCTTCGCGCATATATGTATGTATGTTTGTATGAATGTGAATTCGTGAAGTCGTGGTACTTTTGATTTCCTGTTTGGTACTTTGAATTCATGAATTTAAGAGGAGTACTAGATTGGCAGTTAGGTCTCATCATTTTACTCTTAAAATTGCTAGATGAACCCGCAATTTCTATTCTAACAGTTTCTTCTACCGAACCTTTCAACATTGGGTCTCTTTTCGATATTTTCCTTTCATGCCTACGACCTTCAAGAATTTAAATGCATCTGCTCTGCCTTTTTTGAATACTGTTCTTTTATTTCTCTTTCTACGAATAAACTGTTTACATACTCTTTCATTCTCAACAAATCCTTGCGTCTTAGTGGCTTTTTTGCCTTGCTTGGAGTGAAGTGATGCCAAAATATGTATGTTTGTAATTAACGTCGAAGTTGAAATGTTTTATATTTAGTAGAGAAAACAATTTGTAAATGTTTTTGCCATTCTGATCATGCAATCCAAAGACCTTCAAGACATTTATTAATTCCAAAAGATAATTAAAAAGACGCCCATCCATTTTAGCAAGCATTCACCAATTCATTTTCTCGACTGTGGCATAAAACCACTGAAAGCTTTCAACTTTAGTGAAAAATATTACAAAAAGTTTTTTTATTGTCACTTTCCTTTTTACTATGACGCCATTCCATCACATTCTTCTTTTTCTTTTTCAGCTTGTTTTCGTCTGTCTGGGTCTATTTCTCTCTTTCTACGTATATATATATATATATATATATATATATATATATATGTGTGTGTGTGTGTGTGTGTGTGTGTACATATATATATATATATATATATATATATATATATATATATATATATATATATGGAAATGTTATGACTAGAGGGAAAGAGAGATTTGTAGACAGATAAGAAAATTAGCTGATTAACTTCGTCGAGCATTTGAGGCAAATGAAATTGGGTTTAGACTATCTTCCAATTAGAAAGGGCCTATCTTTCAGTTTTGAGAATCGTATTTAAACTCAGCCCAGGGGGTTTGGGGACGATATAACGGATTTAACAAACACAAGGCCCCTATATATATATATATATATATATATATATATATATCCGTAGTGTGTAGTCTTAAATCTGCTATGTTACACAAAAGATTAACAGTAATAATCGATTTTGCTTTTTGTTTTTCTTTTGTGGTTTGACCCAAGAACAAAATTGTCAGTATTTTTTATGAATTTAAGAAAGTCTCTTTTGTAAATGATTTATAATATTTATTATCTAATAGCCTTTTACCTTCAGCGTCCTATATACGTACATTTTTAAGAATTTAGAAATAATAAAATCATTTCAGCTTTATTCGATACCGTATTTCGGCAAAATCTTTCTTCGTATACGCAACCGATCGTCGCAATTTGTTTACATTTATTTTGCGCGTAATTTTAATTTTCGTTTAAAATCACAATTCTTTATCATCCCTACAAATAAAAACATTCTTAAAAGTCATTAGGGAACGCAAACTATGTAATATCTCTAATAAGTCACAGTACGCGTGCTAGAAATAAGAAAAGAAAAACAAATGAATAACGTAGCGTACCCTGCTTAAATTCTAATTACTGTTTCATTCGATGATATCAATTGCAACTGCGACGAAAAGGGAAATTAAAGTTGAAACTTTAATAATATAGAATTGTTTTTTAAACCTTTCACACTGTCCGATATTTAGATTTAACTTTAAATGAGTTATTTATGTAATTTTTAATCGAGTGTAACTATTAGGTTGGTGCAAAAATAATTTCGTTTTCTAACATATGTTACTATGTGAGAAAACGAAATTATTTTTGCACCAACCTAATACAATAATTAATACCTGTTACTTCAGGTTGTTTATGATTCGTCGAGATTGAAAAAACGGACTGACAGACGGACACACGTACACTGCGTTTTATGTATATAGATTTTATATTTTGTTGTATTTCTGAGCGTTTTACAGTCATTATGGACAGGCAAGACTTGATATTTAATTAAGCATAGCCCAAGATGTTACATTCGAATTGGATGTGTCCTTTTCAGAAAGAACATAAATTTAAATATCTGCGAAGTTGTATAACAGATTGCGGAAAATATGACATCGAAATCCGAAGTCGCATTGAAAAAGCAAAAAAAAAAAAAAAACAAACAAATGCCTTCCAAGAGCTAATTACAATATTTATAAATCTGAAAATTTCTTTAGATACGAAGAAAAGAGTGAGGAACTGCTATTTTATATCGATCTAACAGTAGATGCTGGAGAGTTTCCTCACAAATGAAGCAGAGACTTGAGGTGACAAAAATGTGACCCTACAGAAGGATACTGAGAATACTATGAACGAATCATGTAAGCAATGAGGTTTTTTAAAGAAAATTGGAACAGAAAGCACATTTAAACTTAAAATGGTACATATTGAAGAAAAGAAAGGCAGCGAGTAACAAACCCAACGAGATTTTGGGTGGCAGAATAGGAAGCAGGATTGATAATTTTAGTGGGTGCTAATTTATTTATTTCAAAATACAACTGAGTTACTTACCTTATCTGGAAGTCGGGGCGTGGCACCTCTGAATAGTGACAAGCAGAGATGTATGTAGAACTCATGGTTTAAATCTTAACAAATCCTTGCTATTCTCAAGGAAATAAATGAATAAAGTCGGATATTAGTCGGACTATTGTCCTCATCTTTGTCCCCAAAGATGAGGACAATAGTCCGACTAATGTAAATACTGTACATAATACCTCATCTCAGAAATATATACAGACTCTGAAGGATCGGTACGGACCCGATATACCAAAAATATGGAGAAAAATTGAGAAATCCTACCAGAAACTGGCACGAATTGGCGACAAAGATGAGGACAATAGTCCGACTAATGTAAATACTGTACATAATACCTCATTTCAGAAATATAGACAGACTCTTTTTTTATTATGTATTAAAATACACTTGTCTTTTTTTTTTAATTTGTTTTCGTTCATCCCAACAATATAACAGAAAGTAAGAGAGGAAAAAAAAAGACTGCTGAGATAATTTTTTAATAGTTTATTTTAAAACCAAGTGCGCGTTTATACAAAAATAACACGTTGAAAAGAACATTTAAATTCAACTCGTCATGAACTTGTACAAAATTATGTAACAAAACATTTTTTTTCTGAAAACTGCTGGTGGATATAGAAAAAGTGATAACTTTCCGTTATTTGATATTAAATAAAACATCTGTCCAAAAGTTCATTAGCTATTTACGAAATGTACTTCAGTATACTGAAGTATTCATTGGTTTGATTTTATTAAATCCTAGCTTAAAAGCCGCCCCACTATGCGGCATTTAACCTAGCTGCTGCAGAGGGTTTCTTGATTGCGGCTTCGGGCTGTTCAGGTGTTTGTCCCCAAGTCTTTGCATATTATCAGCAGTAGAAGTTCTCCTGACTGCTGTTTGATCTGGATTTTCATTTGCACGGAAATTTCTTTCACTCGCTGCTGCCTTGGCTGCTGCCTTTGCAATCTGGTCCTCTTTTTGCGAGGCATAGTACTGCCGAACGCGATAGGCAACAATAAACTACAGAAGAACTCAAAATTGATCACTGCATTTAAGTATTACATTAATATTTAATCTTACATTTGAAAAGTTCAACGATAATTCTTTTGCAGCCAGTTAATTTAAAGACGATTTGATGTACGTAGGCCCTTACTTTTTGTAAAAAGAATTATATTTATTTCGCTGGATTTCGCAATTAAATTCAATTATTCCCAAATTTACTTCCATGTTATAAAAATTGTTATCAAACAAAAAATGAATTGCAAAAACTCATGTAAAACATCGCCAAAAACAATCGCAGAAAACCTGAGAATTCAAAATTTTCGAATTGCCGGTCCAGATCCGCCTCCGAATGTTTTTAATTTTCTCACGGAGTCGGTCTGATTCCAAAATGGTATGATATGTTGGGATACGACCTCTAGAAGAAAAGTTGAAAAAGTGTGACACACTGACATTCACATATATATATTGTTTAATTTCTGGACAGTTTTTTTTTATTTATTACTGGAGAAGGCATTCTTTTCCAGCATTTTAAATGCCAAAGATAATTGAACAAGCGCCAAAGTTTAAATATTTGCAAGTATTTTATCTAATAACAGAAAATATGGCACCGAAATCCGAAGTCACATTAGAATAGCCAAAGAGGCATTAAAAAGACTAAGCAAAATATTATGAAAAGTGGAAATATCGTGAGTAACAAAGAGAGGGATGCAAAACTCCTATGCAATATCAATCCGCCTACATGGATCTAGATGCTAGTCAAGTTTCTTTACTGATGAAGAGAAGACTTGAATTAAAAGATCTGGGTCGACAGGAAGAGGATGAAAATGCCATAGTCTGATCGGGGATTCAAAGAGAAGGGATTTACGGAAAATGGAAAAAAAAAACAATTATAATTCGAATCAGAAAGAAACAGCTGAAACTTATGGAACACACAACGAGGATGGAGGGCTTGTAAAATTTGACACTCACAAGGCATATCAAGCGACAAGTAGAGGTAGCGGCTCGCCTATATATGAATGGATATCAGAATGGAGAGTGGTAGAGATGGTACACAAATTCTATCATGGAATAGGAATGCCGTGGAGAGCCATGATCGCATATGAATTGAAGAGACACGTTACATAGGCGAACAACAATGATATTTGAGATGGCCGAAACAAGAGTCTTAAAATTGATTTAGAATATGGTAATTCTTGAATCCGCAAACTTCAGAAAATAAAATTTGCCATACAAAGAATTTAATCGAAACTCTGTCTTAAAAACTACATATGCTGACAGGACTGAATAAAGTATCGAATATGAGAAGATACGAGTGAAAACGGCCTGCTTAAATTGACATAGATGAAGACAAGACGTTGAATAATATATGGTTTAAACTATATATGTATTCTCTGAACACTGGGAAAAAAACCAAAACCAAAAAAGAAACAAGAACATTGTAGAAGATATAAACAAAAAGACTGTTAAAAGCAAAATGGATGTAAGGAAACAACTGAATAAAATATGGAATAAGATAAATATTTCAGCTCTTAAATTCAGACTACGCAGTAGCAGCGCAGAAGATATTGATTGAAAGTTTATGTTAAAAGCACCATGGATGCACAGCAGAATCCTAACAATATATAGTTATGTTAAAGGTGAACTTAAACGTTTTCTTACAGGAGACATTCAGCATTCATTGATCGAACTGTTCGCGTTGTTATCGATTAAAAACATAATTTTTTTTTTTTGCCTGTTACACTATTTACATGTATTGTCATATTCACGACGTTTCTGTCTCGGCCTTCTTCAGGCAATATACGTTGTCATTTCGAACCGAACCCTATAGTCAGTTCACTTAGGACACATGGCTCGTTGGATAAAAGAGTTCGTTGAAGTAATCCAGAGACTTGACCCAAAGAGTTGTGAGTTCAATACCTGGCCACAGCAGATGTGAACAAAAACTTGTCGAGTTGAGTTACCAAGAGGAACTAATTGAATCTGAAATATCCAGAAAAGGCATGATACTTGGAGCGAAGACAATGTACATCAGTGGACCAAATAAAGGGTTTGGTTCGAAATTCAAACGTTTTGTTTTTTTTGTTATGTTTTAACTTTTTGTTTATCGCTGGATATTGAAAGCTTCCTGGAACTACGTTGTTGTTTATAATATGCTTATAAACGAGAGATCACTAAATATACTTGACTATAAACAATGTTTATCGAAATATATATATATATATATATATATATATATATATATATATATATATATATATATATATGAAGAAATATAGTCTTAAGGTGTTATATATTTATGGGATAAAGTGATCAATATCAGAGAAATAAAATATAATGTAAATATAAAAGTGAACATTGAAGTCAACACTTAGAAGGGACAGGCTGTTTCATGCTAGACGTGCACACACACACACACACACACACACACACACACATATATATATATATGATTGATACAAATATAGCATTTGTAACTTAGCTAATAGATGTTATATTTAGCAGCTCTACTCCAGAATTTCGGAGACGAATCTTTCTGCAATTGTTCGGTCCACTCATCAGGAGGTTTCAGCAATGTCAATTTTCTCGTTTTCGTCATTTTTATATTAAGTTTTTCTTTTCATATTAAATATGCACTTTGTATTAGTATTAGGTTGATTTTTATTCTTTGTGCGTCTGTGTGGATGTGTATGTGTGCGCGTGTGTGGATGTGTATGTGTGGGCGTGTGTGGATGTGTATGTGTGCGCGTGTGTGGATGTGTATGTGTGGGCGTGTGTGGATGTATATGTGTGCGCGTGTGTGGATGTGTATGTGTGGGCGTGTGTGGATGTGTATGTGTGCGCGTGTGTGGATGTGTATGTGTGGGTGTGTGTGGATGTGTGCGCGTGTGTGTATGTGTATCTGTGGGTGTCTGTGGATGTGTATGTGTGCGCGTGTGTGTATGTGTATGTGTGGGTGTGTGTGGATGTGTATGTGTGGGTGTGTGTGGATTTGTATGTGTGTGCGTGTGTATGTATGCACATATTTTTTTTTGTCTTCTTATACTTTCTCATTATTTCTTTTATCTTTATTTACATTTTTTTTTTATCTTTCGGCTCTTGACTGTCAAAAGATGTTGTAAACAATGCTATATCCGGTGTCAGGGAGGGCTTATATCTAGGCTAATTTTCAGAAAGAGTTTTAGAAAATATAAGTGTGTTCTGTTTTTTTAGTTTTTTTTTTTATTTCTTGTTTAATAACATTTTTTTTTTATTTCTTGTTTAAATAATTCATTGAAAAAATAAGGCTTCAACTTCAATAGAAATATAAAAATAAACAAAAAAAAAATCCACAAGTGATTAACACACTCCATGAAGGCATGTTCTATTTTCTCTCTGTTAAATGTTTCTTCATTTGATGGTCAAAATTACTCGAACTCTAAAAAGAAATATATGAGTTCAAAATCGATCTATCGATAGTAAGAGGGTTAATAGGTTGCTGCCTATGTTTCTATGTGGTTAAAAAATAACTCTCATATTTCTTAGACGTTTCCCAAATATGAATGTAAGATAATAATAATAATAAAAAAAAACAATTTGTGTTCATGTACAAATTTCCTGATAGCATTTTCGAGGAAGAGGAATTAAATTTGGAAGAAAAATGTCTACTCGGTTGATTTTTTTATTTTTTAAGTTTAAACAAATATGACATTTCATTTTTACTTTCATTTTTCCCTCTTATTTTTCTGCTTCCTTGCGTTTCCTTTCAAATATGCCCTATTCATAATTTTTGTTTCTTTTTGTCGTTCTTTCTGCATCCTGTCGCTTCTTCTTCTTCTTCTTCTTCTTCTTCTTCTTCTTCTTCTTCTTCTTCTTCTTCTTTCTGCTCCTCTATATTCTTTCCCCATCTTTTTTAATCTTGTTTTCTTCCACTTCCTTTTCTACTTGCTCCACTTCTTCAGTCTTTCTTCTTCCTCCGCATCTCTCTTAACTTTCTCTCCTTTTCTTTTTCCTTATTGTATTCGTCTTCCTCTTTTTCCTAATCTTTTCTTCTTCTTCTTCTTCATTTAATATGTTTCGTTTGTTTTCCTTTAACTCTCTTCTTTCTTTCATCTTGAATTTTTTTTCTCCATCTCTTTACTCGTTCTGTTTTTAATTCTCATTCTTATCCTGCGTTTTATTTCAATTATCCTCTATTCTCTCCTTCCTTTTTTTTTCTACTTCCTTAAATTTCTCCTCAAACATCCCACCTCATTCTGCTACTCATTTCGATAAACATTTTCTTCTGTATCTTATATCGTGTATTTTATAAATTTCCACATTAAATTATAATTCTACTCTTTTCTAGCCAAGTAAATTTACAGGTCTCTTTTTTATAAGCAAGTTTATACTCAGCCACGTAGTTACAAGAAGCTTTCAATATGAATCCATGAAAATACAAAAAACGAGCACAACTGATTCATACAACAATTTTCAGAATATTTTAACGAAATATTTTATTAATGTAAATTCAACGTAGCTATATTCTGTCATCAATTTTTTGACTTACTAAACGACGTTTCAGCGGAATTGTCTTCCTTCGTCTTAAAGAATGTTGTCCGTCAGCAGTTTACAAAGACGATGGCAAACAAAGATCTTAATGCCAGACACACTGCATCCCTGGAAAACTTTCAAAAGCAGTAAAAAAATAAGAAATAGATGGTGCATGTAACACGTTATTCTGCTTTCACAATTGAATACAGATGATACTCAGCCTTTGTTCATATACTCATTTATGTGGACATAATTACGAGAGGCGGTGATATGTGTGTTTTATGTTGTAGGTTTTTCTGAAGTTATACTTAGGAATACAGTTTGATTTCTTTAAGAAATTGTAAGATGTTACATAGATTAATATCATGAAATACTTCTTTCATGTTGGTTAATTTTGTTTAGCGGCATATCAATCTCTCTGGGTTATTTAATGCCGAAATCTAAATATTTCGAACACACTTTTATGGCGTCATCGAGATATATTTTGAACGCAATTGTATGAATTAAACAACAGGTAAAATATATTGCTGGTTATTTAATCTTAAAAATGTTTTTTTTGTAATTATAATATAAATTTCTGTTGTAGTTATATTTTTCATATAAGAATGTATTGATGGTATATTTACTACTAAAATGTATTTTTATGCTTTCAAAGTGATTTTTCTTTACGAGGACTGAGTATTTTCCGACAGCTGAGATCCTAACAGATAAGCCCCGATTTGCAAAAGAAACCGCCATAAGATCCGACGTAAAGCAGTAATGGATTTTATTAATCTGACAGATTTTCATTATAAATGTTATTTTAGTGGGTACCAATATTTGAATAGAAGATCGATCTGCGAAATTCGTCAACTCATTTATGGGTATCCACTAAAAATAACTTTAAATTGATATTACGAAATGGACAAAGTCCGATAATTATTTTAAGAGATTTTTATGTTTATACATTTTTTTTATAGATACAAATATTTAAGTAAATGCTCTGTTTTATAATAAACAGTATTAACAACATTTACCAGCCTGAATGTCCGAGAAATTTTCATAAAAATATTTGTCCTCCGACAGAAATCGAACCTCTATCCTATACAAAACTGTCATATAGCCTTAACGGATTGGAAGATTTTAATCTAAAAGAAATAAAATCGACCTTGTTAACCGAACGATCCTTTGCGGCTCAACAGGTTGATTATAAACAGAGCATTTACTTGAATATTATCTCTATAAAAAGAATGTATAAATATAAAAATGTCTTAATATATATATATATATATATATGTGTGTGTGTGTATATATGAGAGGTTTGTCTGAAAGTAACGGGACTGGTGTCAGAAATAATTTATTTCAATTCTAAACAACAAACTACATAGTTTCCCCTTCAAAGTAATCCCCTTCTCGAGTCTAATGCACATTTCCATCGTTCAATGTCACGATTCAATGCACTGTTGGAAAGAGTCTTCTTGAATTCCCATTACTTTCATTACTACGACCCTTTTGTTGGCCTCCACGCCTTTAAAACGGGTCACCTTGATGACCTTGGTGAAAAGAAAAAAAAGATTTTAAAATTATTAAAATCAAGCACTTGTATATACATAAAATGGAATATGCAAATCACATTTCTCAAACATATCTCTCTCTCTCTCTCTCTCTCTCTCTCTATATATATATATATATATATATATATATATATATATTGAACAATAGAAAATATTGAAAAATTAAAATATTAAAATTTTCAAACACACTAACATTTTTTTGTTTTATTATTTCAATCTGGTTCTCCGACTATTTTCGGCCAGCATGGCCATCATCAGGAGAAAAAAATTCTTGATTGTTAATAGCAGTGAACTACAAGAATGAATGACTTTCTGAAGAAAATGAACTTTAACTGTTTGTTTTCATTTTTTCTTAAAGTTAATTTTGGTCAGCCCTTGTGTTGGTCAAACGGCCTTTTTAAGTTGTTTTAAGATAGAGGCTGGATAGATTCATGTAACTCTGGATTCCCTTGGTCATTTAGACAGTTTTATTGGTTCCTGGGAAAGGGATGTGTTTGCGTTAAGTGTATGTTATCATTTAGTCTTTGCGAGTATGTAAGTGTATATATTAGTATGGGTGTATGTATAAGTGTGAGACCTCAACACCTTCGCAAGCATATCAGTCTTGTGTGGGAGTTTAATGTGGGTAGGGCTTGATTTATGCGGTCATATATTAATTTTATCTATGTTGTTAATTTTGTGATTAAGCCCGTCGGGATGGAGAGTTTTGAGGCGCAAAATCCATTTACTTCAAAAGGATCAAAAAAATATTTAAAACCAAATATCCTCCAACACATTTTTAGATGTAATTTAAAATAACCAACTAAAATATATATAAAATCAATTTGTTATCCATTTCTTGCAAGTAGCCAAATAAGATTTTCTGTTTAAAAGTAAATATTTCTTAATCCTTTTTTTTGTATGTGTTTTAAAATTATCCAAATGAAAGATTTTGCTAAAAACCAAATATTTTCTTGCCGTTTCTCGCTTTAAAATAATACAGTAAAATTAAAATATTTGTTTAAAATTAAATATTATTAGAGTAATTTTAGATGGGCTTTTTAAAAACCAGATATAATATTTTGTTTAATTTCGAATATTGCTAGAACCATTTTAGATGGGCTTTAAAATAACCATATCAAATATTCAGTTTAAAAGCAAACGTTGTTAAAATCATTTTTCGATACGTATAACATATTTGTAGTAAATATTCAGTTTGAAATCAAATATTTTAGAATAATTTTTAGATGTACGTTAAAATAATCGAATAAAGTAAATGATTAAAATCAAATATTTTAGAATCATTTTAGATGGGCATTAAAATAATCGAATAAAATAAAATGTTTAAAATCATATATTCAGAATCATTTTAGATGTGCTTTAAAATAATCGAATAAATGAAATTTTTAAAATCAAATATTTTAAAAATAATTTTTAGATGTGCATTAAAATAATCGAATAAAATAAAATGCTTAAAATCAAATATTTTTGTAACACGGTGGCGAATATTGCAAACTACTCGGAGACAAACACAAATATAAAATGGCGAAAAGGTATATCTGAGCGAAAACTTGCAGATGCCTCTTTGTTATATGTCAGTAAATCTCTTTTAAAATATCGAAGCAGGTGACAATGATGAATACATAGATATAAAAAAGATCAGATGTATGAATTTCTGGTTCCACTATTATTTACTACACTGACATATTTTTGGAAAATTCTCTAAAAGATACGATCCTATGCACAACTGAGATTTTAAATCTTGACTCATAAAATAAGTTTGCAACATGCCTCCAGAATAGTCTGTGATATCTTCATTGTATGGCAGGCTCAATCTAGAGACACTAAGCTTTGCATGCCCAGAACAAGGTCATAATTCTTGCAAACCGAACTAATCCTCGATGAGAGACTACCATGTTTAAATGTAGATCGAGATTACTATATGTTATTGCCCAGGTTAGGACCAAGGAAGAACAACACGAACACAAGAGTAGAAATAACGAAGGTATATTACACGAAATAATAATACAAGATGTCGAAGGTGTTAGTATGACTGTCAGTCTGATTTGGAGTGAACTACAATCGGCTCGACTCGATTCGGTTTCTAGCCACCCTCCCACAAGGGTTGCATGTGGCACATGGCCGAGTTTAACGTGGGCTTCCCGAGCCCGTAGGCTTGGCCAAAAAATGACCGTAGAACCCGTATAGACGGGATCGGGTTGGCCAACATCCCCGAACGAGACTCTGCCCTTCGGCGGAGCCTCGTCTGGGTTCGACCGTCAAGCCGAGAAGCTCGACTCGATTCGGTATCTAGCCACCCCACCACGAGGGTTGCATGTGGCACAAGGCCGAGTTTAACGTGGGTTTCCCGAGCCCGTAGTGTCGGCCAAAAAATGCTCGTAGAAACTGTAAAAACAGAATCGGGTTGGTCAACCTCCTCGAACGAGGCTCTGTCATTCGGCGGAGCCTCGTCCGGGTTCCTCTCTGCAGAGTGTTCGACCGTCAAGACGGGAAGCTCGGCTCAATTAGATATCTAGCCTCCCTCCCCCCACGAGAGTTGCATGTGGCACAAGGCCGAGTTTCACGTGGGTTTCCCGAGCCCGTAGGCTCGACCAAAAATACCCATTGAATCTGTATAATCGGGATCGGGTTGGCCAACCTCCCCGAACGCGACTCTGCCTGGTGGAGCCTCGTCAGGGTCCATCTCTGCTCAGAGGCAGAGAGTTCGACCGTCAAGCCGAGCTTCTCGGCTTGATTCGTCCCTCTCTCTTGAGAAGCGTAGTATACATAGTGTTAGGAAGAGTTCATTCTGTAGTTATAGGTAAGGACCCATGACACTATATTTACTTGATAATATATTAGCGCTTGAATATATCTTTCATTAACTATAACTGATTTCAAATGACCTCTCCACTAAGGCAGGATGCGAAATGTGGTCTTTTTTATAAGTATGAACAAAGGACAAAAAATTGCCTAGTCTCCGCGTTCACTCTTACTGTATCACACCGACACAATCTCTTTTATTGTAAAGTAGATGTTGCTGCAGCAGAGTTGGAATCCCCAGGACCAGGGGCCTTCTGTCATTTAAAATGGTGAGAACAGATACTACGCTTTGGTTCCGCTCCGGAGGTCGAGATTTTATACATAGGATTGTACCTTAGTTACTAACTTTAAAAAAAAAATGCAAGTTGAAGAATATCTTAATTAGTTTTCAGTTTCCTGAATTTATGATAGTGTTCTTAAGATGTCCCCATAACGCATCAGTCCCATAACCGCATGTGGTCGTAGGGACGCTGGCCATTTGAACGCCTGGTCAGATGTCACATATCGAGGTTCGAAAAGCCGGCTTACGACTACATCACATTGAGACAGCTGAACCCGTACGACCACCAAAGATAAGCAACGTCGAGCCTCACCAATGCCGAGATGGGTGACCGATTTGGAATACCGGGTGCTGAAAGCTTGGATGTGAGGAAGGTGTAATCGATAATGGCTCGGAATTGTTAATCGGAGAGCTGAGTTCCAATTCCCGTTATGTTCCTTATATTCAGTTACCCGCAAATACACTTGAGAAAGGTATGAATCCACTACTTTCCCCCCAGCTATGGATTAATTAGTAAGATTTTTCATTAAATCATTATCTCCGATCCCTCACAAATTTCTTAAAACCTGGAATATTTTCTTGATTTAAATAACCTGCAAATGTTTGATAAGCCTATATTTGT
>OZ010580.1:11430852-11488352 GCA_963932145.1 Acanthosepion lycidas | reverse complement strand
AAAAATCCAATGTCTAGCTTCACTCACTTACCTTGTGTCAGGGTCATGTGACATGGTTCTTGTGAGGTTCACTCCACTTAGCTGACAATAATCTGGACAATAACGGTTCGAAATAATTTCTTTTACATATTTCAGTTGTTTCTATTTAACACATTATCGGCGGACACTGATCCGACCTCCGCTTTAGGAAAAAAATATTGTTAAATATTTTTCTTGTTCTACTCTCGGCCATCGCTCATTACAGCAATATACAGGGTTTAAAACATATCAGCAAACAAATCAAACTAAGAATTTCAACAATACGTGAAATTCCATACTGTGTTAGAAGACTTCCCAGATATTACAAAAATGTACTTTAGTATCTGCCTATATTTCTGAGATGAAGTATTATGTACATTATTTACATTATTCGGACTATTGTCCTCATCTTTGTCGCCATATTTATTACAACGTTTCAGCCTCAAGGAAACATGGTACAGTGGATAAAGGCGTTAGTATGAGACTTGTAATTTACAGGATCGAATCGAATTGGACAAAACGGTGTCTGATTATCTGCAATTTTTTTATTTTATTTAACCAAAAACTCTCTTTGGCCGAAGAGACAAGATGTCTCCTTTCCAGTGCCACGGTCGGTATTTACAGATGATAGTCCTCATATCCCTTCATGTCCACTTGAATTAGACGCCTCGTACCTCGGGGATAATGCTAAATGCAAGGTAAAAAAAAAAAGAAGAATAAAAAAGTGAAATGGCGGATAATTCCAGACTCATGGGAATCTAGAGATAGTTACTTTAAAAAAAAAATGTCTGTTGTGTGGTGTATTTTAATGATTATTATTTTCACTATTTACATTATTCGGACTATTGTCCTCATCTTTGTCCAAGTTCTCCACTGCCTTAACCGGGTATTGAACTCACACTGTTTGGGTCCTGTCACTCAAGGACACATGGCACAGTGGATAAAGGCGTTAGTGTTATGGGGTCCACCCCGTTTTCATATAAGTGGACTCTACCAAGTGTACCTGGACTGCTGCCGTTAAATACCCAGAGTTACAGTCAGTGAGGGCAGTCGGTAGTCGGATAGAGAGAGGATATACGGAGAGTGAGACAATATACAAACGGAGATAGTGTGAGGTAACCTCTGGTAGAGGTCAGCTACAAGCACGTAGACTCTAAGGAAGTCCTATTTCGAGACTATATATATACCTATCTGTATTTGCTACTAACCACGTTCCTGGACTTACTAACAGTATTACTCTTTGTATGATTGTGTAAATACATTTTATTTCTTATATTTAATTATTGCGTTTGTCATTCCGTGGAGACTGCATTCATCTCGGAATCCACAACAGTTAGATCCAGTGACAGGACCCAAAGAGTGTGAGTTCAATACCTGGTTAAGGCGGTGAAGAACTTGGAGAGGGGAAGTAACAGTTCATAACTAATAACTGACATCCATTAAACATGGCACGTAGAACTAGAACAGTCTACCACAGAGAGTGAAATAAAGGGTTCAGTTCGACATTCCAACCACCTGAAGAATGCCGGAGCGTATAATGGCCAAAACGTTGTAATAAATATGGCGACAGAGATGAGGACAATAGTTTGAATAATGTAAATAAAATTGTACTTGTTTGCTATAGAATATCTCCGATTTGTAGCGTGTATTTTTTCCTTATCCTTTTGCTAACAAACACGCACTCTGCCTTAGAGTTGACGTTATATTTTTTCCTTTTCCTTTAAATCAGTGTCTTCTGTAGGAGTTCTTATAGTTTCCTTTCTGTGTCTGCTATCAACACTGTGCCATCTGCATATCTCATATTGTTAAGATTGTGGCCGCCAATAATGGATCCTGTTTCGACATTTGATTCTCCCAGAATTGCCGCGCTTTATAATTTATAATGTTGACTAAGTCTGGTGAGAAGACACACAACTATCTTACACTGTTTTCTGTTTTTATTTTTATATCTACTGAACCCATGTGTCGACATAATTACTAAGAGGCGCTGATATATATTTTTTGAGCTCATCTGAACAACTATCATGAAAAGAATTATAGAAATGACGCAGAGAGACAGCCTGACAACGGTGGGCAAGTGACTGAAGCCGAGCCGCCAGATCAGGATTAATAATATTACTGATTCTTCTTTGGATTTTATCAAGGATCTCAAGATAAATAGCAGGGGCAGTGGACCACATGTTTCAGCAATATTCTAAGCATGGACGAATGGTAAACTTAAAGATATGTAAAATAGATTCCGGATAGAATAACTGTCACCGACGACACAGTGAACCAACTTTCTTTGCAGCTGATTTAGCAATTGATTCAATATAGTCTCTGCACTTCATGTGAGCTGAGAACGTTAGTCCTAGAAGGCGGAACGAGTCACTTTCATGGAGGTTAGCATCAACCATGCTGATGGAAGATAGACAGGGGTCTCTCAAATGATTTCTTTTATACGACTCCAATATTTCGGTTCAGTTTCACAGTGTTTATTCAATCTCATCGTAGTCCTCCTGCACTTCCATCACGGACCCATTATATTACAAAAAAATTTAAAGTAAGCCCGCCAATTTGGAAATCGATATACTCATCAGACAGACTTTGATTTTCTTTTTCAACATATTACTGATCCCGATTTTGCTTTGTCCACACTTCGTTCTTAAACCTAAAAAACAAAACAAAAACAAAAAAAAAAAAACAAAAAAAAAAACGAATCTCTCCGCGTACGCCTACTTTCTCTTCCTTGTCACTTGTTAGTTTTAGAGACAGAAATTTATAAAATTACACTTAGCTACCTTATCATTTTCCCAAATAGGTAAACGGGAAACCAGTTACATTTTACCTCACTCATAGTCCTCACTAAAGTCTTCAACACTGTGTCACAGTGCTCAACAACCAAGGCACATCGCATTCTTCCTCGCTATTCTCACGTACCCTCCGATTCTTATCGATTATAACGAGCGGCGTATCTACTAGTGTTATGAACCGGTTCCTGGTACCACGGTGATAGTCCAAGGTAGGACCAATAAAGAAGAACTCGAATACGGATATGAAATAACACAGATATATTACAAACAGGAATATATACAGAGAAGTAGAAAGTGTTAGTACGAACAATCAGGTTTAGTCGTAATTGTCTGAACGCGACTCTGTTTCGGTCTGCCTCTGATTTGACTGACTGACTCGCTCGCTCTGACTGACTGACAGACTTCTGACGGATCTCACTCCAAATTTCAGACTAAACAGTATTTAGTCACCCCCCACTACGAGGGCATCATGTGGCACAAGGCCGGTTTAACGTGGGATCTTCGAGCCCGTGCGCTCGGGCAAAAATATACCCTTTGAACCCGTATAAACGGGTTCAGGGTCGGTTTACCTCCCCGAAAGAGACTCCACCCTTCGGCGTAGCCTCATTCGGGTTCCTCCCAGCCCGAAGGGGGAGAGTTCAACCGATCAGCCGGTCGCCCGACTTCAGACTGAACGGCATTTAGTCACTCCCCCCCCCACACACACAAGGGCATCATGTGGCACAAAGCCGGTTTAACGTGGGATCTTCGAGCCCGTGCGCTCGGGCAAAAATATGCCCTTTGAACCCGTATAAACGGGTTCAGGGTCGGTTTACCTCCCCGAAAGAGACGCCACCCTTCGGCGTAGCCTCGTTCGGGTTCCTCCCCACCCTAAGTCACAGAGTTCAACCGATCAGCCTGTCAGCCGGTCGCCCGATTTCGGATTGAACTCCCTGCTTCCTCTTGAGGCGCAGTATTTCTTACGTATGGAATAGTCCATTATGTTATTATGGGTAAGGTCCCATAACAACTAGCATACCCTACTCTGGGTCAATGTCACTCACAAGTAAAACTGAGTTTGGGAGAGGCACGTACCGACAGGTACATTTGAGGCGTCCGAATATATATATATATATATATATATATATATATATATATATATATATATATATATATATATATATATATATATATATATATATATATATATATATATGCGTATATATATATATATATATATATATATATATATATATATGCATATATATATATATATATATATATATATATATATATATATATATATGCATATATATATATATATATATATATATGCATATATATATATATATATATATATATATATATATATATATATATATAACATTATGTAAAACAAAGGATAATATTTTTTTCTAAATAAATCCACATTACAACCAAAAACGTTTACGGCACCTCTCTTCTCTTCTTTTTAATATACATACTTTTCTCTCATTGGAACCACTACAACCTCTTTCTTTTATTTATATATATATAAGTCTTTCTTTTATTTATATATATATAAGTTTTCTTTTATTTATGTATATATAAGTTTAATTTAGGCGTTTTTTATTGCATTTTCCAAATGTATCGAGAACTATAGGAGTGTTTTATTTTCTAAAAACGGTAAGCACATTGTGGCCGTGTTGATAATTGATGTTATTGAATGTTTGCTTTTTCTCCTTTATTAATAATCTTTCGATTATTTTTAGACCGTTTCTTACATGTGGATGAGGCTATTAGATTTGTATTATCAACGATTAGGTTTCGATTGGTGAAAACACATTCCCATAACTCTCAGTGAATATATAAAAAAAATCCCTACGCCGAGTTAAAAACAAAAATAAAATCATCCTTGATAAAGGATAAAGGAGCCATTATCAAGGATGATTTTATATGCAGCCAAAAGCGCTTGGACATACTGAACATTAGGTAAATTTTACAAAATTTATATCCTTGAGAACTCCCCCCAAAATATAAAAACACAAGTAAAATTAGATAAAATACTTAATAGCAGTAACTTTTCAGTAGTTTTTAACGAAACCGGCATATATATATATATATATATATATATATATATATATATTAAGAAATGGACAAAGTCCGACAATTTATTTATTAAAGACATTTTTATGTTTAACGTTCTTTTTATAGATGGTATTTATCAATCCACCCACTTTTTAATGTGGGTATCTCCGAGCCCGTAGGCCCAGCCAAAAATAAATAACCATCCAAACCCGCCGAGGCGGGCCAGTTCCGTCAACCTCCCCCAACGAAACCCTACCATTCGGCGGAGCTTCGTCCGGGTTCCTCCTTGCAAGCAGAGAGTTCGACAGACACCCGACCCGGAGGCTCACAAAGCGGAGATACTAAACTTTGATCCTAGCCACCGGGCCGAGCGGGTATTCTTTTTATTGATGGTATTTATCAATCCACCCACGGGGATCGAATGCAGCACAAGGCCTTTTTAATGTGGGTATCTCCGAGCCCGTAGGCCCAGCCAAAAATAAATAACCATCCAAACCCGCCGAGGCGGGCCAGTTCCCCTAACCTCTCTTAACGAAACCCTACCCTTCGGCGGAGCTTCGTCAGGGTTCCTCCCTGCAAGCAGAGAGTTCGACAGACACCCGACCCGGCAGCTCACAAAGCACAGATACTATACTTTGATTCTAGCCACCGGGCCGAGTGGGTATGAATTTTTTCGATACAAGTATTTAAGTAAATGCTCTGTTTATAATAAACAGTATTAAATAACATTTACCGACCTGAATGTCCGAGAAATTTTCATAGAAAATATTCGTCCTTGGACAGGATTCGAACCTCCATCCTATACGTATATATATATATAATTTCCAAGAGGATAGAATCCAGAGAGACTTCAATGTCCAGGACAGAGTAAGAATATAATCGGAAAATAATTCATATTTATCTTTATCTCACTCATTTAAACTGTCATTTAACTCTTCTCTTTAGAAATTCTCTCTGTTAAATTTTAAAACCCGTCTTCACTTTCAGGCCTTCCTGTTCTTCTTCCGTCTGTTACCCCTCTCTAGTGCTTTCATTTTCCTCTATAATTCGTCCCCCACTCTCATACATACACTCTCACTAAATTTTAATTTCTATTCCTGGAGTTATTTTTTCTGATTTCTTTTTGAATTTGTATGTCTGATGAATTGGATCGTAATTACGATTCCAATGTAATAAATTATAACCATGGAATATTAGTGTTTAAGCCTTTTTATTGTAAAAGTGCACACGAACTCTATGGACACCCTGTGTGTCTGTGTATATATATATATATATATATATATATATATATATATATATATATATATATATGGGGAACACTTCCGTCGTATTCAACGTATGGGGGCCAAGCAGCTCAGGTCCTAGGAACCGACAGCCAGACATCAGCACATATGTAATTATAGTGGTGAAGGCTTTGTGCAGAACCAACCACATTTTTGAAGGGCCGAAATACAGAGACCTGGTGCACTAAGTGCCACAAGGTCCCCAAACGACCCTCCGCAGGTTTTGAATTAAGAGTTGTCCTTCTCCGAGACCAGTCTGTCCTGCTATTTACCCATAGCTGGAGGGAGAAAAAGAGGATTAATATCTTTCCCGGGGGTATTAACACATAATGTTAATGTAATGAATTCGACTGGAATTCAAACTCGGCTCACAGATTCCACAATCCGAGACGCTAGTCACTACTCCACAACTTTATTTAAGTACCTTTTGCAATTACGTTTTTCTTTAAGCTTTCTTATCACAGTTAACTTTTCCTGCAACCTATCTCTCTTTCTCTTGCGCTCTGCGTGTCTTGTTTGTCTCTCACATCATAGTCTGTAAATATCCATTCCGCTTGTTGGCTTGTGATTGGCAATCAAGATTTTTAGATCGATCAGTCAATCATCTGCTTGTCCATGCATAAATCGTATTGATTCAGAGATGTTAACATACCAAACACTCATATATATATATGTGTATATATATATATATATATATATATATATATATATATATATATATGTGTGTGTGTGTGTGTCTTTTTCACTGATGTCAACAGTTATAATTTCATTTTCTCCAAAATACATTTAATATCTATTAGACAAATACATTGAGGTTGTCGCTAAATCATGCTATAAATCACAGTTTCCATCTCATGTAAAAAAAAAATCTGGAGATCATTTTGTATACAACTTCATAATTAGGTAATTATACAATATTTATAGGTTTTGAAATAAGTCGGCGAAAAATCCAATATCCTGCAAATTTAAAGAACATATGTTTTAATTTGGTGGCCTAGATGATGATATAAATTTTTATGTATATTTTTTTCTTAGAAAATTCTTGATAATTAAACTCGAAACGATTTGTGCATGAAAGACAATCCTTTGACAGTGGGTGCCGCTCTTTCTAATGTTCATTTTCACTTGAAACAAAAAGGAAACCATATTAAAAAATTGTATTATCGATTTTAGTAGAGAATAGATAATAAATTGCCTGTTTGGTGGAAATCGTCTACTTTAGTTCCAGTCCTTAAAACTCACACCAACCATTTGATCCTTCTATCAGCCTATTAGCTTCCTACCTATTTTAGGCAACTACTAAAACCTCTAATCAACTCGAAATTGGTTAATCTTTTCACATCGCAGGTTTTTCTTTCAGATCAAATAATATGGCTTTTGCTTCTCTAGATCAGCTGCTAACGGGTTAACGATTATTACTGAAATGGTCTATCAAGCTTTAGACTTAAGCTCGCGCTGTTGCTTAATCTTGAAGCTGTTTGACAGGGTTTGCGGTACTTCACGGGTTGAAAGGTTATGGTATTTCTCGACGAATTTTTAGACTGATTCAGTATTTCTTATCAAATCGCGAAATGAAGGTTGTCTTGAATGTCTTCTCATCTAGATCTTTTTGCATAAATATAATTGTTCCACAAGTCTCTATCCTTGGACCTACGTTGATTCTAATTTTCATAAATGACTTTCTTGATGTCATCAGCTCTCGGTATCTGTACTGATGATACAAGTAGTTGCTTTCGTCTTAGTATTTCTGGTTGGCTTAATAAGGTTAAATTGGCAGCTGATTTAAAAAATGACCTACAATATGTTGTTAAATGGGGCAAGGAGTGTCTTGTTAATTTTAACACCTCAAAAACGAAACAACACTCTTTTAATAATCTGTGACAACCGTTTTTACCTTCCATCTACATAGCTGATGCGAACCTCCAGCAGTGTTGTTCATTTCGCCTTCTCAGACTAAAGTTTTCAGCTGACATGAAGTGGAAAAAGGTTGCTAAGTCTGTCGTGAAGAAAGTTGATTCCCTATGTCTTGCTAAACAATTTTCTCGCCAAAAACTATTTTACATACTTATAATTTTCCCAATCGTCCTTGCTTTGAATATTGCTGCCATATAGGCACTGAGGCTCCTGCTGTATATTTAGAAATTCTTGATAAAATCTAGCCGTAAAGTCTCGTAAATGTTACAGTTGATTTGTAACTGTAAGTAACATGCTAACATATTTTTCTATTGCAATTCTTGTTTGTGGAACTTTCTTACAGCTTTAACTTTAGAGTTAGCTCTGATTTTCTAAAAATTAAATGCAGTGTCAATCATTATCTTCTGTCTTCGTGATTCTCGTTCAACTTTTTTTTTTAATATCAACTCATTTAAATGAAACGTCCCAAATGTGAGCTTTTTTTTAAGTCAAAGACCACGAAAAGCACAAAGTAATTAGGTATCTAAAATTACTCGGTGGCAAGAAGATACCACATATATAGTAGTAGTAGTAGTAGTAGTAATAATAATAATAATATTAAATGTCAGTATATTTTTTATGTAAATACACATGTTTCACTGTTTCCGAATATAAATATGCACATACAAAACAGATACATTTCCAACGTACACACACACACACACGCATATATATATATATATATATATATATATATATATATATATATATATATATAACTATATTTCTTCATATATATATATATATATATATATATATATATATATATATATATATATATATATATATATATATATATATGAAGAAATATAGTTTTAAGGTGAGCTATATTTATGGGATAAAGAGATAGAGCGTATGGAAATATAAATATAAGGCCGCCTGACGATTGCGTCTAGCATGAAACAGCCTGTCGCCTCTGAGGTTTGACATCAATGTTCATTTATATATATATATATATATCGGAAATACTTCTTTGATAACATTTTCCGAACATTCAAGCCAGTAGACAAAAAAAAAATAAATTTAATAAATAAAGGGAACGTCTAGTCAGATGCTGATTCTAATAAAACAGAGCTGATATATAATATTCTATATTTAGCGTATATATATATATATATATATATATATATATATATATATATATATTACTAAATACTAATACATGATGTTATATATCGAACACCTGCACTCACAATACGATACTTTATATTTACGTACACACACACGCGCGGGCACAAACACACATACATACGCACATATATTTGAATTTAATCCATTTCTCACTGTTTCTCTTTTCACATAGATATCTATTTATATATATTCATGTGTGTGTGTGTGTGTGTTTGCGAATCTATCTATCTATCTATCTATCTATCTATCTGTATATATATATATATATAGACATATGTCTATAAGCTTATTTTACAAAAGGAATAGGAATTATCTGAATAAATGTGCATTCAACAATATATATATATATATATATATATATTACATGAATCATTCGTATAAAAACACACACATACATATATATATATATATATATATATGTATGTATGTGTGTGTGTGTGTGTCCGTGTGTCTGTGTGTTTGTATGATCAAGTTCACCATGGCTACCAAGTTAATTTAATGGCATGAATGATTAATGCGTGATGATACTTATGACAGCACTATTCTTCTTAGCACCGTAAATATTCAATATGAAAGCTTCTTTTCCAAATGAAAGAGCAATTTTATTAATCCAACTAAACAGAGAAATGATTAAACTTCCTGAATGACCAATAACACAACTTGTCCTTCCAAATAAACCGGAAATCTTTTTTCTCTTTGTTTTTTCGCTTTTATTCAGATTACCAGTCATTGCTCATGTAAAAAATTCGTTGATTCCACTAACCGTAGCATCTGCCGTTAGCAAATAATGCAAGTCATGTACTTGTCCTACCAAAAAAATGCAAAAGAAGACATGTTATTTTAGGGATGAACATTTTCAATAATAATAATAATAATAATAATAAGAAGAAGAAGAAGAAGAAAGGAATACTACAGACGTGTACATTTGATGTTGTATACCGCGTTAAACTCACAATGCAGAATATCAGCCATAAACACCTTGGCTGTGCCGTTGGTGCAATATATCGTCAACATCCTTAACAGGAACATAGCTGGCATTAGGCGAATGGACGCCAGGCCGAGAAAGTTTCTCATCTGCGATCGCATGCATCATCCCAATGCTGGTGGTGACCGTACTTACACTTTTCTCGATGAAAACAAAATTCTTCTCTTGGAAAAGAAGGGATGCAGGTTCATATGGTTGCAAAGATCAAATATTGATAAACAAAATGATCCTGGAAAATTACAGGAAAAGATGTATAAATCTCAGCATAGCATGGATAGATTACCGTAAAGCCTTTGATACTGTGCCACACTCTTAAGATCCTTAAGGCTTTTTTTAAATCGACAGTCTGGGAATATGGAAAATCACACCTTCTGTTTTGTCTGTCCTTAGTCCTCATTTCGCATGTAATATACAATATTAGCTAAGGATACAAATTAAAAAAAAAACACCTACGCTCCAAGGAAACTGCATTTGAAAGCACATAGAACAAGATGGTTGTAAGGTCTATCGACAAAATAAGGTATTCCATAGGGACCTTAAGGAATTTTAGAAGGACACTCGAAAAGTAGTCATAGAAGTACAACACCACCATTTATTGAAAAAGTACAAAAAATCTGGGAGAATATTTAGAGCAGCCCAAAGGAATATAACCCCAATACAGAATGGATCCAACGACAAAAAGAAAGAATGATGGATAAAACTCTACAAGAATAGAAAATTATAACCAAGAATAATGTTAGGCAAGCTCTAACAAAATCCTCCCAAAAAACGGAAATCCCTAGGAAATGATAAGGTACCCTATTTGTTAATCTATCGTCTCTCATCAATCCATAAAGCGCTTGAACAAACTTTATCAATACTAATTAATAATCCCAATGAATTTCCAGAATAGATCACTGAAAGTATGTCATATCCCCTAACCAAAACGGATGAAACAGATGATGTGAAAAATTATAGCCGAATAACATTTCAGGCAATCACATGTAAATGGATCACGTCTTTCCTGAGGGACTCTAGCTACACTTTTCTCGATTAAAACAAGATTCTTTCCTTTGGCCAGAAGGGATGACGAAGAAATATATATGGTTGCTTAAATCATAATTGATAAACAAAATGATTCTGAAAAATTGCAGGAAAAGAGCTAGAACTCTCAGCATAGCATGGAGAGATTACCGTAAAGCCTTTGATGTTTGTAATTAAGTTTCTGTTGCTTGTAATGTTCTGTAATGTTTAAGTTTTTTTTGCTAGTAATGTTCTGCAATGTCTCGTACCTACGTGTATGTTTGTGTGCATGTGTGATGGCGTTTCATAGCGCTGGCCCGAACTGGGTCGAAACGCTACTTCTCTAGTATGTCAGAGAAGGCAAGAGAGGCCAAAGGAGAAAGAAATAATTTTTGTCAAAGTATTAGGTTGGTGCAAAATAATGACGTAATAATGTCGTTTTTGACGTATTTCTTAACGTCAAAAAAACGACATTATTACGTCATTATTTTTGCACCAACCTAATATTTATTATAAACGTAATCACGTGATAGGCTCAGGAAGGCATAGGCAGATTTTGGCGAAATTGTATTTTTGTTCAGGTTAGAAACTAGGTCGATGTTATTCTGACGTAGTTGAGAACATGTTTTAAATATTAAATGACCAATGAGAAGTGAGAAAAATATCAAGGCACTGTGATCCACTTTTTGCACAGATTTTGGCATTGAAAGAAGGTGGTAGCAGGAAACTATAGATGCATTGATAACTTTCCCAAGTTGAATTCGAACTCGTCTTTCTGATTCCTCAATCCGAGCCACTAACCGTTACTCTGTTCCTCGAATCAGTCAACAATTATATGTCTGGTGATGACCTCAAAAACGAATCATTTCCAACCTTGTCTTGAGAATGTGATTTACACTTTACAAGCACATATATGAAGAAATGCATCTGCAACATGTAGATATACCATGCCATATCATAAAAGAAGATTATTGCAAAAGTCCGTGTCCAATTTTCATTGTTAATATTAGGTTGGTGCAAAAATAATGACGTAATAATGTCGTTTTTGACGTATTTGTTAACGTCAAAAAAACGACATTATTACGTCATTATTTTTGCACCAACCTAATAGAAAATTACTGTAACTTGACACTGACCTTTGCTTTGTGTCGATTTCTGGCGTGTTCTTGATTGGTTGCGAGCCAGGCTTTGTTGAAGGTTGATGTTTTGCCCAAAAATGAATGCCATAAATTTTGATCGATTGATTCGTCTTCTACTCATATCAACTCTTTGCAAGCCCTTTATTGGGTTATTTATATTCGCTTACTCACAAATACCCCTGGAAAGGTGTGAATCTCACCTATGCTCTCCCCATCTATGTGTTAATTAGTAAGACTTGTGTCACTAAATCATTATTATCTCACGCCACCTCCTCCGCCGAAAGAATTCTTAGACTCAAACTTTTTTGGTTTTAAATAAACTGTAAATAGTTAATAAGCCGTGTGTTTGTTTTGTTTTGTTGTGTTTTACCACATATCATCCTCAATGGGTTATTTAATGCCGACATTTTTTTTTTCTAGTAATATTTTGTTTTGTCAAAAATCTATTTCTGGTAATATTTTTTTTACTCAAGTATAGCTGGTAATATTATTTTGAAACATGCATTGCTGGTAATATTTTATTTCATTTTTTTCAAAAACATATTGCTGGTAATATTTTTTAGAAAAATACATTGCTGGTAATGTTGTTTTTCAAAAATATATTGCTGGTAATAGTTTTTTCTTCAATTCTGTTAATAATTTTTTACAAAGTATTTCTGGTATTAAAACCTATTTTTACACTTTTATAATGGTTTTTACCTCAGTTTCGGGTGTGAGACTATTTAGCGTTGGCGTGAAAATTAAAAGCGAGAAATACTTAAGGCGAGAAGAAGTTATCACGAAATACATACTGAGCGATGTTATTTTTTTTAACAAAGAAAAGTGGTAAAGATTTTATTTTTATTTGCGAAAGAGAAAAAAGGTATTTTTTTCGCGAAAGATAGGAAATTCGTAAGATCTCTGATCTGTCGGAATTAATTTATTCTATGACGCGGCGAATAAAAGACAGCAATCTGCCCATAGCAATAATGAAAATTTAAAATTGGTCAAGTGGCCTAAAAAACAGAATGCTAGGAGATAATCAAATTTAGGTCAAGTACCGACCGAAAAAAAGATCAGCTGAGGCCACCCCAGAGAAAAGAGAAAAAAGGGAAAGAATAAACCATTAACTATCTTTCGGAGATATCATTTGGTTTTGGGAAAAGACACCTGTTTTATGTCCAGACCTGGACATGATAAAAGTTTGTTACCGGGACAGATCAGTGGCGACAGGGTGCGAAGACGCTCGGTTGACCACCCATTTAACGCCTGGCGAAAATCTCGTTGACGAATTCCAGATGACATTCGGTTAAGGCAGAGATTAAGGACCACACTACGAGTCGTAGGGGTTTGGTCGAGGAAAAGAAAGAAAAGAAGATATTTTTTTTCTTTGAGCAATAATTGTAAACTGAGATCAGACTAGCAACACCTGCGTTGCCGAACGTCGTTGGCTGAGTGGTGGCGTGAGCGGTGGGCGAAGGTAAACATATGAGAAGGAGGGGAGGCCTGTTGACACCTCTGAGGGGATTGGTGTGAGATACCAATATGAGAAAGGAAGAATTTTGGGGGATGATTCCCTTAAGAACTCCTCTAAAACAGAAAGTAATGGACTTCCAAAAATGGAAAGTGATAAAGTTTCCTGTCCGAAAACAAAGAAAATCCTTATCACGGATTTGGAATTATCGAGGAACCCAAACCACGACAGGCCCACACCCGGTTTTGCTCAGCGTCCATATAAACGGAGCAGGCAGTAGCAGTTAAAGAGACGCAGTTCCGAGAAGAGAGCAGACGTGGACAGACGGGATCTCGTAGACCAGCCTCGCAGGAAGCTGACTGAAAGATATCCACGCATTCCGATTTAGACTTGTAACCAAAAACAATTTATTTTTGAAGAACGACTTAGACTCACACCACCAAAACAAGATTTACGAATATCGCCTGAAGACACCAAAAATCAGTTATTGAAAAACAACTTAAGGTATTAAGACTCGCCTAACAAACGCAAGGTGTCATGAATCCATAGAAGCGGTTTGGGAGAAAGACGCAGTCCTGTATTCAGCAACCAGATATAAAAATATTTGTTATTCTTTTTTTTAACACATTTGAATATTTCGAGTTGTTACTTTATTTTCTTTTACATATACTTGTGCGATGTCACCCTTGCTCGAATTCGGCTTGCATTACGGTTCGGCGACCGATTGATTTCGTCTACCTAAGATCAAATCACAACGTGGGTAGGTTAGATTAGAAATCAAAGCAGTTACTTCGGTAAACAGACGTTGGAGGGGAGCTGAGAACGACAAAGCTGATACCGAATCTAAACAGATTCCCATCCGAATCAGCCAAGGGTTAGAACGTCATATTTGAGGCCGGGGTGACGTCACAGGGGATTAAATATTTACCTATAGCTGGGACTCTAACTGATGTTAGCACCCCGGGTCAGGGTGCAATTGGGAACACCAGCAATTAAGAGATGGTTTCACACTCCTCAAAACCTCCTGATCAGACGCCTTTCTATTGGACGTAGTTCACCGTCATACCCAGGACGCGGATGTAGCCTCAGTTTCGGGGTTACGGGTTAATAAGCCCTAGAAAACGAATTAATCAATCGTAAATTTGAACACTTTCGATAGCAACAAAAATGCCTAGTGCACGTTTTTTTCTACTTTTGGAATGTCAACGAATACTTGTTGTCACTTTCGTAATGGTCGTTATATTAGCGACTTTGTAATCGCAGATACAACTATATAACGCCACTGAACAATATTGGTGTCAGAGGCATTCGAATAACACTCGCACTAATAGTATTTACTCAATAATACTCGCTTGAAAAGTAACCACCATATAATGATACAAATATAATCTATAGAGTGATAAGTGTAGAGAAATGATAGAGTGAATAGTATACAGAACAGAGGATAGTATGAAATGGTGATCCATATAGTAATATATGGATCACCATTTTATACTATCCATATATTACTATATGGATCAGCATTTCTATACTATCATCTATTCTCTGTACTATTAGAGGATAGACTAGAAATGAGGGTCAATTAAACTAGAAATGAGGATCAATTAGACGCCACGTTTAATTCCCATATACACATTTTATTTACCAGCACGTGATCTACTTATTCAAAATGGGAAGGCCTGTATATGCTCTCTGGTTCGATCTCCAGCGTCGGTATCGACACTTTATTCCTATATATCAATATATCCTATATATATAGAAGGGAAACGAGGATATAATAAAGATGGCAACTGTTCCTACTATTTTAACCAAAACATGTGAGAGAAAATAATCATTAGTTACTATAAAGTGCGATAAGCCTAATTTCCTGAAGAATTGTTTTGAAAAAAAGATTATATATAATCTAACCCAGTTTTTCTCAACCTTTTCAGGCTACGGCACATCTAGGAGGAAATGAAAATATCACAAAATCTTTAAAAGGGTATATATTTAAATGTTATTAGATATAAATCTAGGTTTAAAAAATACCCACACAAATATGAACTTACTTTATTTCAATGTTTCAGTTCAACTATTTATGCAGCTTGCAAATGGCGCAGCCACTCGTATCCAAAGATACCAGTCTACTAGGGCGTCTAGCTTATCCCCATTACAGACGCCTGCTCAGGCACATTTGTTTTTGTTCAACATCCATATAGCCCACCTGTGGTTAATTCTGCAACTAGGCTGAGCGGAACTTAGTTACAGTTTCCGGGAGAGAGCACGTTATCTAGCATGATCAACAGGGCTATCACGCTCAAACCTTCGGTTAGGATGACATGTGACTCCGTGCTAGCAGAACCGCCGATGGCTCCCAAGGGTTCCGTCTACCCAATTTCATTCACAAGGCTGGGGTCAAACTGTGGTGAGATTCGAAACCGGGTCTCAAGGCCTGAAAGTCAACGTTCTAACCACTTGGATATGTGCCCATAATTTATGCATAATTTTGTGTGAAACCTCTGCCTCGTGTTTTATCGCGATTTCTTCAATGTTTGGCCGAATCTTATTTTTGATGATATTTAGGGTTGTGAAGCCTAATTCAACTAAAATAAATAAATAAATTAAACTGATAAAACTTTTTTACCTAATGTGGGATAT
Organism: Acanthosepion lycidas; assembly: GCA_963932145.1. Lineage (NCBI taxonomy): Eukaryota > Metazoa > Mollusca > Cephalopoda > Sepiida > Sepiidae > Acanthosepion > Acanthosepion lycidas. Next base: position 11,471,913 of record OZ010580.1, on the reverse strand, counting down.
TCCTTTCGTATTGAAATACAAAATGTTTTAATGGGTACCGTCGAATGTTTTATTTCAAGTTTACAATCACTAGAAATAGTGGCCAATTCTTTTCCCCCTAATTGAAGTCCAATATTAAAAGGAACGTAGTGAAAAGAATAAATCAAGGAAAAATTATTGAAACAAAACAATTGACAGTTGACCATTGATGACAATTCCAGAACAACGTAACAATAAACAATTTTTTTCAATCCTCTGCCAGCCGCAATGATGGAGAAAGCATTGTTACGGTTTTTTGTGTATATATATATATATATATATATATAACTAGTGAGACAATCCAAATGACTCAACTTCCTTTATAGTCTACCAATAGAAGCTTAACCAATCAGAAGCCGCAGAACATTGTATTCGTCGTGTATAAAGGCGGCCATCTTTGTTTAACCTACCGGAAGGACCAGTGCTAACTTGACAGGCGAAGAGGATAGAAGGAAGAACTACGCTCTGCTAAGATATCCACTGCGAACCTGAACTACGCTTTCCTACTGTCTCCGAAATATTCACTGCCAACCTCTGGATTCTATACTCGAAGACGACCGTCATGAAAATGTCTAACAAGCATTACCTCGAACCATCGCCAGTGAGACACGCTGCAAGAGCCACTCCGTTTCGCGAGGCTCGTCCCTTAATCGAGACGCAATCGCGCCAATCCTCCTAAGAAACGCCATCGAACGAAGGCCAATAACCAGTGAAGTCTTCACTGCCACAGGAGTAAAAAAAAAATCTATCAGCAAGAGAAGAATATTTAACTATTTTTTTCATCTCTGCGTCCCGGGCGACGGACCTTATCAAATTACCGACCGCGGACCTTATCAAATTACCGACCGAAAATGTATCCGAAAAAACAAATGTAATACTACAGTATCTGTCTATATTTCTGAGATGAGGTATTATGTACACTATTTACATTATTCGGACTATTGTCCTCATCTTTGTCACCATATTTATTACAACTTTTCGGCCTTTTAGTATCTGTCAATATTTCTGAGATGAGGTATTATGTACATTATTTACATTATTCGGACTATTGTCCTCATCTTTGTCACCATATTTATTACAACTTTTCGGCCCTTTAGTATCTGTCAATATTTCTGAGATGAGGTATTATGTACACTATTTACATTATTCGGACTATTGTCCTCATCTTTGTCACCATATTTATTACAACTTTTCGGCCCTTTAGTATCTGTCAATATTTCTGAGATGAGGTATTATGTACACTATTTACATTATTCGGACTATTGTCCTCATCTTTGTCACCATATTTATTACAACGTTTCGGCCCTTTAGTATCTGTCAATATTTCTGAGATGAGGTATTATGTACACTATTTACATTATTCGGACTATTGTCCTCATCTTTGTCACCATATTTATTACAACGTTTCGGCCGATGTACGTTCCGGACTACTTCAGGTAGTTAGAATGTCGAACTGAACACATAAGGACACATCTCACAATGGATAAAGGCGTTGGTTAGATCCAGTGACAGGGTCCAAATAGTTGTGATTTCAATACCGGGTGGAGAACTTGAAGAGGGGAATTAACAGGAGATAACTGGCATCCATTAGACATGGCACGTGGAACTAGAACAGTCTACCCCAGCGACCGAAATAAAGAGTCAGTTCGAGATTCCAACCACCTGAAGAAGGCCAGAGCGCACATCGGCCGAAACATTATGATAAATATGGCAACAAAGATAAGGACAATAGCCTGAATAATGAAAATTTAATACTCATTCATTTATTCAAATGCTAATGCTGTACCATTACTACTTCCACACACACACACACACATACACACACACACACACACATATATATATATATATATATATATATATATAAAGAAATATAGACTTAAGGTGTGCTATATTTATGGAATAAAGTGCTCAATATCAGAGATAGAGCGTGTGTAAATATAAAAGTGAACATAGAAGTCAACACTTAGAGGCGACAGTCTGTTTCGTGCTATATGCAATCGTCAGGCCTGACGATTGCATATATCACGAAACAGACTGTCGCCTCTAAGTGTTGACTTCTATGCTCACTTTTATATTTATATATATATCGTAATTCATCGAGTCTAGAAAAAACCGCAACAGAATGCACTGGACGGCCGTTTCGCCCTATATTTAGGACTCATCAGCATTACGCATCCACTACCGAGAATTGAAACCCGAACAGTTACGATAGGAAGCAAAATCCATACCAACTCTACCAACGGGCGTCGGTGCCAAAGAGTTAACGAATTAGACTCGATATAGCGCCGCTTGATCACAAATTCTTTGGCGAAACTCATCCGAGTTTCTCTTTACCCATAGGACTGTGCCCCCACGAGCTACGACTAATATTCTGAAACCGCTTAGTCTAGGGGATTAGACGCTGGTTCAAGCAAGGATATACAGATAGAAATAATTAGGAGGATTTGAAATAATCATATGTAAGTAATTCATCGAGTGTAGAAGAAACTTTTACAGAATGCAGAAAGCATTGGACGTTGTGATAAATATGGCAACAAAGATAAGGACAATAGTTTGAATAATGGAAATTTAATCCTTATTCATTTATTCAAATACTAACACTATACCATTAATACTTACACACACACACACACACACACACACACACACACACACACACACACACACATATATATATATATATATATATATATATATATATATATATTAATTAATTCATCGAGTCTATAAGAAACCTCAACAGAATGCAGAAAGCACTGGACGGCCGTTTCGTCCTATATTTGGAACTCGTCAGCAGTGCGCATCCACTACCGAGAATTGAAATTTTTTCCAGAAAAAAGTTCTACGAGGATGGACTTAAGAAATTACATGAAAAAAAAAACGAAAAAAAAAGATGTTAAATAAATTCTTCCAAATTACTAATGCAAATTTACAAACAAATGGTCGATTCTCTGGAAATTAAATTAGCTTTCAAAAAACAACAATAGTGGTTCAAGGAGACTCCTTTTTTTCTGGAAGAGCCCTCAAAACAGTCTCACTTGCTAGGGAAGTGATAAAATAAACGTAAAAAAAAAATATAGAAAATTAAATATATTGATGCGAAAAATGTCTGAGTATCCGGACACAGAATCTAGTGAATCAAGAATTTCTTGTCTGTACAAGTGTAATGAGACTCAGGTGTTTTCGGAAATGTTCAAGTGGTTTCAAGTGGTTTCGAAAACGTTCTTTCATTTCTTAGCATAAACAAATTCCTGGCTTGATTTTGATATCAAAATTTGGCTGCCAGAAGCTGTTCCATTCTTAAAAGAATTATTGCTAAGAAGTTTTCAGCGCGACCTACTTTCTAAAATGCGACTAGAAGACGCATCATCAGAAATTTTGTTTTATTTTGGAAGGCAATTTTACGAACATTTTGGTACTTACTGAGTATCATGCACTTGTTCAAATCTGTTTCAACTATGCTGGTAATCTTGCTTTCTCGACAGTACCAGAGTCCATGACTGTATATATATATATATATATATATATATATATATGAAGAAATATAGTCTTAAGGTGTGCTATATTTATGGAATAAAGTGCTCAATATCAGAGATAGAGCGTGTGTAAATATAAAAGTGAACATAGAAGTCAACACTTAGAGGCGACAGTCTGTTTCATGCTATATGCAATCGTCAAGCCACGTGTGCTGTTATTTTTCTCGGCTATTTATATATATACGGGTTAGTAGTGCATTGTGGGTATTCTATTATGGCGGTTATTTCACCGGAAGTCGTTTGTTTATCTATTTAGGTCAAATTATATTGCTTGTTTTTATTTTTGTTTCTTATTTTATTTATTTATTAACGTAGTAAAAATTTGTTTATATCACTTATTTAACAGTTTTGTTTTGGTTTGGGAATTTAATTAAAACTATTTGTTCAGTTTTGGGGTTGATTGTTGTAGTTCATTCTAAGTATTATTTTGGCGGGAACAGTTTTTTAATTGATTATTTTTATTTGGGATTGGTTTGTTTATTTATTTACTTGGATGAATTTAGGTTAATTTATTTTACTTGTATATTTTCTCTTTTCGGTTTTCGATTTTTAAGTAACATAGTATTTTTTTATGTTTTATTTCTATTTTTTTTTTTTTTTTTTTATTTTTTTTTTTATTTTGTTATTTTTGCTTATTAGTATATTTATTTGTTTTTATTTTATTTTTTCCGTTTTTTAATTTTTTAGGTTACGTAGTAAAAATTTATTTTCATGTCTGCATTTTGAGATGAGTTCGGATCTTTTGTTTAATAATTTATTTTGGTCGGGAAAAGTAATGATAGCTATTTTTTCCTCCGAGCAAAGTTTGCAAGTTTTTGATTGGTTATTGTAGGCTGATGATTTTTTCCTTATCTTCCAAGATATTTTTGGTGTGATGTTCGTTTTGTTTTTAATTTCCCAGATATACTTAGAAAGCATTGTACTGTTTGCATATTTACTATTTGTGAAAGATGTTTTGTGTGTATAATTTCTTTGTTTCCAGGGTCCTTCAGTTACTCCTATGTATACTTTTTCTTCATTATCTGGTGATTTTATCGTGGCTTGGTATATTACGTTGTTTTGTAAACAATTTCCGTTTAAGGGACATTCGTTCTTTATTCTGCAGTTGCACGTGGGTTTAATTTGTTCGTGTGGTTTGTTGATAATTTTCCTATTGTGCTTTTTTATTATTTGTGCCATGCTCTCGGTGCAGCTGTAGCTGATTTTTACAGTGTTTTTGTTGAATATCTTGTGTAAGGTGCTTGATTCTGGGAAGTGTTTGTGTAAGAGTTGGAAGAATATTTTCCCTACGTTTGTTTTTACGTTCTTGCTGTACGGTGGGTTGAACCATATGATATTTCTTCTTCTGTTGGCCTTTTTTGTATTCTGTGGTGAGTATGTGAGTGTTTCTGGGAATCCGCTATCTTTTAGGGCTGTTTCATAGTCTTTCTTAGCTTTGTTAAATAGGGATTCATTGGAGGAATTGTCAGAGAGCCTGCGGTTAATCGATTTTGGTATCTGTTTGATTATAGAAGGTGGATGGTTGGAAGATGTGTGTATGTAGAGTGGTTTGTCATTAGGTTTTCTATATGGTTTATGTGTGCCTTCTCTTAGGTTGAAGGTAACATCTAGAAAATCTACTTCGTTTAGGTTAGTTTTTATATCTATGTCGAATCCGTTATTTTTAAAAATCTTTATTATTGCTTTTCTAGTTTTGTCTGTGTTTTGTTTGTTACAGTTTCTTAAGATTATGAGACCATCGTCCCTGTAGAGTCCTGACGATGTTAATCCTTATTCTTATCCTGACGATGGTCTCATAATCTTAAGAAACTGTAACAAACAAAACACAGACAAAACTAGAAAAGCAATAATAAAGATTTTTAAAAATAACGGATTCGACATAGATATAAAAACTAACCTAAACGAAGTAGATTTTCTAGATGTTACCTTCAACCTAAGAGAAGGCACACATAAACCATATAGAAAACCTAATGACAAACCACTCTACATACACACATCTTCCAACCATCCACCTTCTATAATCAAACAGATACCAAAATCGATTAACCGCAGGCTCTCTGACAATTCCTCCAATGAATCCCTATTTAACAAAGCTAAGAAAGACTATGAAACAGCCCTAAAAGATAGCGGATTCCCAGAAACACTCACATACTCACCACAGAATACAAAAAAGGCCAACAGAAGAAGAAATATCATATGGTTCAACCCACCGTACAGCAAGAACGTAAAAACAAACGTAGGGAAAATATTCTTCCAACTCTTACACAAACACTTCCCAGAATCAAGCACCTTACACAAGATATTCAACAAAAACACTGTAAAAATCAGCTACAGCTGCACCGAGAGCATGGCACAAATAATAAAAAAGCACAATAGGAAAATTATCAACAAACCACACGAACAAATTAAACCCACGTGCAACTGCAGAATAAAGAACGAATGTCCCTTAAACGGAAATTGTTTACAAAACAACGTAATATACCAAGCCACGATAAAATCACCAGATAATGAAGAAAAAGTATACATAGGAGTAACTGAAGGACCCTGGAAACAAAGAAATTATACACACAAAACATCTTTCACAAATAGTAAATATGCAAACAGTACAATGCTTTCTAAGTATATCTGGGAAATTAAAAACAAAACGAACATCACACCAAAAATATCTTGGAAGATAAGGAAAAAATCATCAGCCTACAATAACCAATCAAAAACTTGCAAACTTTGCTCGGAGGAAAAAATAGCTATCATTACTTTTCCCGACCAAAATAAATTATTAAACAAAAGATCCGAACTCATCTCAAAATGCAGACATGAAAATAAATTTTTACTACGTAACCTAAAAAATTAAAAAACGGAAAAAATAAAATAAAAACAAATAAATATACTAATAAGCAAAAATAACAAAATAAAAAAAAAATAAAAAAAAAAAAAAAAAATAGAAATAAAACATAAAAAAATACTATGTTACTTAAAAATCGAAAACCGAAAAGAGAAAATATACAAGTAAAATAAATTAACCTAAATTCATCCAAGTAAATAAATAAACAAACCAATCCCAAATAAAAATAATCAATTAAAAAACTGTTCCCGCCAAAATAATACTTAGAATGAACTACAACAATCAACCCCAAAACTGAACAAATAGTTTTAATTAAATTCCCAAACCAAAACAAAACTGTTAAATAAGTGATATAAACAAATTTTTACTACGTTAATAAATAAATAAAATAAGAAACAAAAATAAAAACAAGCAATATAATTTGACCTAAATAGATAAACAAACGACTTCCGGTGAAATAACCGCCATAATAGAATACCCACAATGCACTACTAACCCGTATATATATAAATAGCCGAGAAAAATAACAGCACACGTGGCTTGACGATTGCATATAGCATGAAACAGACTGTCGCCTCTAAGTGTTGACTTCTATGTTCACTTTTATATTTATATATATATATATATATATATATATATATATATTTACAGAGTCCATGGATATGATATCCCCTTAAATAAATGATATGACGACTCCTGAACAAAAATATTGAAGCATCTATTTTTCTATTCGTCGTATCATGTCAAAAAGGGTGTCTTATTGATTCACGTCCTGGAATAGGGATTTTTAAGTCTCATGAAGTAGATATTTTCAAAGCTCACCATCACCTCTACCAATAATGGGGTACACAACTCAGTTACTCGTAGCTACATTAGCAACATTGTATTTCAGAAATCCTATTAACACGCACCGACACAGACAAGCACACACACATACACGCACACATACATATCTATATATAAACAAATATACATTATTTACTCATTTTTGTCGCCATAATTATTACAGCGTTTCGGCCATTGCACGCACCGGCCTTCTTCAGGTGGTTGGAATATCGAACTGAAGCCTTTATTTCGCTAACTGGTGTAGACTGTTCTAGTTCCACGTGCCTTGTCTAATGGATGTCAGTTTTCAGTTATCTCCTGTTAATTTCCCTCTGAAAGAATATGAGTTCAATATCCGGCTAAGGCAGTGGCGAACTTCTACTTTAGTCTAACTCTAACATTAAAGCATTAATTAATTATTATAACCAAGGTTTGTTGCCAAGTTTTTTGAATTCTCGTATACTTGTATTTTGATTGGTCATTCCAGTTTATGTAACAGCGTCTCCCCTAGGGAGGGGTGGTTGATTGATCTGGACCTTTTAAAACCCTTTATTCTAGATTCAACACCATCACTTGATAAGACATCCAGAAGTGTTGAAACAAAATAATTTATGTTATAAATTTTCGAATAAATAATTATTTATATATATATGATGAAATATAGGGATTCTGCTATTTTATTCTACTCCACCCTTAATATTCATCTGACCTTGCAATCAAGCAATTATTACATACTTCGATCGCTGAAAAACTCTTTGATGGTAATGGGGGAAACTTTCCTCTAATTAAAACCAGTTTCCAGAGTTCGTTGAAAACTCTTTCACGTCAAAACCTGCGGAATTTTACTCCAAGGTTATGAAAGAGATGTCTGGTAAGTGGCAACATGTCATTTCAAATAATGGCGAATATACAAGAAGAAAAGAACAAATCCTTCAGAGGTAGGGGTTTCGATCGGCTCGAACTCCTTCTGACATCCTAACTTCAATCACTCACAGAATTAGTGAGACTTGACAACTACACACGCCTTAAGTACCATATTTAGCTATCACGAAAGCCTTTGAGAAGGTGCAGCACATAATAAGCTACCCAATTATGGAATCACTGGAAGGATTTTCTCGATTATTAAAGCCTTCCTAACAAGTAGACCCCTGAATGGCCAGTTATTCGGGGGTCGAGGGTTTGGTAGTCAACGTAGGCGCCCTCAAGAGCTTAATTCTCGGACCAACCCTATTTTGATTTACATAAATGATCTGCCTAAGAATATTCTCAGATCATGTAAACATATATGTTGATACGACTATATACTGGCGCACCTCTAAAACTATTTATAAGCAGAGACTGAGAGCTGATCCCTCTTCCGGTCTAGCACCAACTACCCAGTAGGTAAAAAACTGGCTGGTTACGTTCAATGCCTCGAAGTTAGCTACATTAAATCATCGCCAATTTGGACACCAAACTACCGTCAGTCAAGATGAATGTATGTCTCCCCTGGGCGGCTCCGTGACTCGGGAGACTTTTGGGCCTCAAACTTACACTTGACCTCGTCTTTAAAGGTTCTGGTAAAATTGTTGGCTCTCTGTACCACTCCAGTAAATATTAGGTTGGTGCAAAAATAATGACGTAATAGTGTCGTTTTTTGACGTATTTTTTAACGTAAAAAACGACATTATTGCGTCATTATTTTTGCACCAACCTAATACCTGACTCCATGTGCTCTCGCCCACCATTATCAAGCAAAAAATTGATTACTCGTGTTATATTTGGGTTGGAGCTACCGACACAGCACTCTCCAGCTTCGATAGACATCAAAAGCGTTTCCGAGTCCTTTTGGGTGACGAATTGCTTTCCACCTTCCAATTTTATTCTCACATCTGGCATGTGGCGAGCCTTTTGCTGATCTATCGCCAATTCCGTGGAAAGTGCTCAGATGAACTACATACCTTGTGTTCGGTCCATTCTAACCTTCACGGCAAAGGTCCGTCGTGCCGCTTTCATTTTAACGCACCCATCCACATTCCCCCCTCTATATTCCAACACTGAGAAGTAAATTAAACACGAAAAGCTTCTTCCTGCAGACCACTGCCCTGTTTAACCGACTCCGAAGAGAATATTTCCCCAATAACTACAATCCTAACCTGTTCAAGTATCGGGTTAAACTTTATCTTCCCTTCCTATCCGTACAAACTTCCTTCTAACCTAACAATCTATCTCGAGTGATCCCCGCGTCTTGTAAAGGATGAACCTTACTGTAAAAAGATACAATTGAATAAGATACAATTGTACCTTATGGATCATTTAATGCCGAAATTTAATTTTCTTGGGAGAGTTGAAATAATACGAATATGATATATGTTATTCTGCTTTCACAGTTGAATACATGGTAGTTGATACTCAGCTTTTGTGTATATACATGCTTGTGTGGACATAATTTCGGAAGGCGATGACAGTTTGATTCCTTTAAGAATTTGTAGGATATTATATGCATTAATAATCTGAATGTTTTTTTCTTGTTGGTGGTTTGATTTTGTTCAGCGTATATCAACCTTCATGGGTTATTTAATGCTAGGATCTAAATATTTTGAACACATTTTTTGGCTTCAACTAGAGATAAATAAATTTTTGGCCATTTTGCTATAGAATTTATTGTTGGTAATTATCTTTTAAAAATATATCAATGTTGGCAATTTTACTATAAATATGTATCGTTGGTAACTTTTTTTATATAAAAATGGTATTTTACTATAAAAATCTATTTTTATACATTCATAGTGCCTGGTTCTCTATTTGCCTATAACTGGGGTCCTAACAGATGCTACCACTTCGGGTCATGATAGACCTGAAAACAACAGCAATTAAAAGATGTTTTCACGCCCTTCAAAACCTCTAATCTCCCGATCACAGGCCCCGCTAAAGCCTACAGAAATCGTTCAGATATTTAAAATTGAATTTTCAGAGCAATGAATAAAAAGGTTTCCAGCGAATGAATAGTTCTTAGCCAGGATCATACATCTTCGACTTTAGACTTTAGACCTGGATCAAATAACGGAAGCTACATCACTTGAGGTACAATAACAGAGAATCGAATGGAAAAACGTGAATATCGACTGCTGTCTTAAATGTCAGGGAAGCAGTCTGATCTCAATTGGAATGGTAACGTTAATAATAGTTGTTTCCTTATAAGGAAACGTCTGGCATCCATTGAACGAGCAGCCACTGTTGTTGTTGGTCGATATTCATAAAATCTTTCTCTTAAAACAATTTTTCAGGAATAATTGATTTTAATGATTGATTCGTTTTTTTTTACGGCTTAACAAACCTTTGCAAGTTATTTAAAACCAGCAGATATTTTTAGATTGCAAGAATCTTTTTTTCTGTAACTCGTGGAGAAAATAATGACATAATCAAGATGTTACCATTCCAGAAGACTCCAAACAACAAGTTAGAAAGGAAACCTCCATCAATATTGGAAACTGAAGTTAACGCAATTGGTCTTGAGGAACCTACTTTCCTGAATATTTTTTGTTTTTTATTTATTTTATAAATTTCCACCGGGACAAGCTCTGTGTGCTCAATCAATAAATGCTGAATTTTTCCTTATAAGGAAACGGCTAATATTACCATTAACATTAGTTTTGCTGTTTTTACTGTTTGTACACACACAAACGTCATCTTTATTTAAGAATTGCTTGATAATCGTAATCATTTGTCTCAGAAACGAGGCTATTTTATTTTCCTCCCTGTCAATACTGACGTTTCAAATTTCTTTTGCACTTAAGAGATTTCGAATGAATGAAGACAAAATGTCGAAATTAACTGAGCGGAAAGATAACCAATCAATAGAAACAACAACAAAATACCTTGGAAAAACAACTGGTCATTCTCCATTGTCTACAAGTCATCACGGTATTAACACCAGACGAAATTAACATTTTATCCATATAAATCTGTGTGTCTCAGAGGAAGTTTAATCTGTGTCCGTGTGTGTTTGTAAATAATCTATCAACAAGCACACACGTCCAGTCATTCTCTGTCCATCGCACATATATTTGCATATGCTCAAGATGTCTGCCGCCCTGACGGGATAGTTGCCAATTAATCCGCGTTAACAATAACGGAGAATCGAATGGAAAAACGTGAATATCGACTGTTGTCTTAAAAGTCAGGCAAGCAGTCTGATCTAACTTGGAATGGTTACATTAATAATAGCTGTTTCCTTATAAAGAAACGTCTGGCATCCATTGAACGAGCAGCTAGTTGGTCGATATTCATAAAATCTTTCTCTTGAAACAATTTTTCAGGAAAATATAGATTTTAATGATTAATTCGTTTTTTTACGGCTTAACAACCCTTTGCAGGTTATTTAAAGCCATGACATATTTTTAGATTTCAAGAATCTTTTTTTTAGATAATAATTGTTTAGTTATACAAATATTACTAATTAACCCATAGCTGGGGGAGGAGAGGTGGATTCATACCTTCCTCAAGGGTATTTGTGCGTAAGTCAATATAACAAATCCAACTGGAATTAGAACTCGGCTATCCGATTAAAGATTTCGCGCCATTATCCATTACACCACCCGTACATCCAACCTTACATCACCTGTTATGCCCAGCGGTCACCCATCTAGGTATTGAATAAGCTCTACGTTGCATATGTATAGGCTGACAATTTATACGGAGTAATGAAATTCATATTCATCCTGCGTACAGGAATCGGTGTTTCAGCGTGATGAGAGCGTCTGATGTAATGAATATCCATACACCTGGGTTCCCTCTCACAGTAATATGATTGGCTGGTGTCAGCCATAAGTACAGACTGATGTGGAGGTACAGGACGACGCCTATTGTCTTCGCCTATTGCCTACGCCTATTGACTACGCCTATTGCCTACCACTACAACAAGGGCCAGTCCATTACGGCCACCTGCTAGATTGTCCTACCCAGCTACAGTAGTCAACAACCATTTTGCTACTTCGAACAAATATATCACTTTCCGGGACATATCAGCGTCCTTCCTAACCAGTTATTTGTAGTTGGGCAGGACATCAACATCTTGTTTACGTCGTATTTTATCTTCGAATTACATGCTATATCCATTTTAGTTGTTGCTGCGGTTGAAAGGATGGCGGAGTAATGGATAGTGGCTCGGATTGAGGGATCAGAGACCCGAGTTCGAATTCCGGTCGAATCCATTACATTCATGTATGTGCTAATACCCTTGGGAAAGTTACTTCCCAGCAGGACGGCAACCGGTCTAGTTGAAGAAAACCCTGAATTCTAAACCGGCCTGGAAAGGGTTGGGATCCATCAGTCTCTCTTGCCTAAGAAGCACCACTCCTACTGCGGCTGCAGTACATGTAGTGGCCCTACACTGATCGGTAGCGGTATTCGCAATTGCGCGCTCTTTAAAAGATATGTGGTTACTGTTATTTGGTTCAGTTCGTCGTTGCCAGCCTGACACTATTCCAAGAAGAATGGTCTTTGCCAAGATCCGCAGGCTTCCCTTTTTGAACGTCATTTTAATCCTTGATCTTAGAAAGCGTTTTTATACAGCTGAACATTTCCATATTTCTGAACGAATTTGCTGTCATTCCTATGAATGTTTCGAGCTGACAAACATTTGAAGAACATGACTTTAAGATTTTAGGTTAATGTTTTAGTTTTGTAGCAATTTGCGGTGTAGAGCGAAACTACCCAGAGTTTAATTCAAAGCTCAATTTTCTTATTTTCTATACTAAACTTTTTATAACTGATTTACAAAGTGACTTATTTAAAGAGTTTTGTATTTACAAATTCTACATCCTGAATTTTTATGATAGGTTCGGGATAGGTGCCATCACTGTTTGCATTCCAAGAACTCTTAGAAGATGCTAATTTTGCGTTTAAGATCATTCTTATGCCGACTATGAATCGATATTGGTCCGGTTTATGCATAAATCTATTGGTAGATATTCGTTCAGTTTATACTTGAGTCTTCAGGCAAATATTAGTTTGGTTTATACTTGAGTCTTCAAGCATTAATCCTGAAGATGGTACCTTTCACTGGGATCTTACCCCTCGGCAAGGGGTTCAGTTAATAGACAGTGTATATGGGGTAACAAAATTTACATTCGTCTTCATCTATTATTTTATTTAAAAACTAAAATAATGTTGGTGATCGAGTATCAGTATTTGTCAAATTTTCAACACTTTCCTTCTTTATACTCATTATTATTATTATTATTTACGTGTTCCCTCTAGATTACTGGCGGTTGTCGCTATCGAGCCATACCGACAACCTTCAAATCACAGGCCTCGTTTTATTATTCGTAATCTTTAGTTGTTTGCACTATTTATCTTCGGACTATTGTCCTTATCTTTGTTGTAGTAATCACAACGTTTCGACCGTTGTGTCACCCGGTCCTCTTCGAGTGTATATCGATCTAGCTAACCTACAGGGAATTCGGAAATGAACCTTTATTTTAATCTCCGGCAGATAATCGCTGTTCCACTGCTCATGTCAAGGGGGGGTATCGTCTAATTCTTATTTTATTCAGTCCTGTTCAGTTATTTCTCGAGTGCACTGAGTGCAAGTAGACACTGACCGAACCAAGAACTGAACTCACAATCACTATGTCACTAAATTCACAAGCCCGTGCTGGGTAAGACGATAAACTACGTCCAGCAGCGAGGCCTCGGATCAGGAGGTTTTGAGGAGCGTGGAACCACCTCCTAAATGCTGGTGCACCCTGATTCGTGGTGGTAGCACCTGTTAAGATCCAGCTTAACTATAACCAGCAATACTTTTTGGAAAAAAAATTATTACCAGCAATACTTTTTTGAAAAAAAAGTTATTACCAGCAATACAATTTTGAAGGAAATATATTACCAGAAACAGATTTTTGACAAAACAAAATATTACCAGCAAGAAAATTTTTTGTCAGCATTAAATAACCCATTGAGGTTGATTTGCCGTAAAACAAAATAAACCAAACCAATCTAAACCAAAGAATACATATTCTATTCATACGAATCTATCCTAAAAATGTTCTTGGCATTAAATAACCCATTCAGGTTGATATGCTGTAAAACAAAATAAACCAAACCAAACCAAATTCACAAGCCAACGCTTTTAGCCAGCAGGTCATATGAACTAGGCGATATTCCTAGATATGAGTACCAATTGTAATGACGAAACTATCGCGTAATCCTCGCTTAATTATCCCATAATATATGACGGGTTAAATGCTACAATGTTGAACGCACCTCTCTCGATCAACAAGATTAAATCCAGATATAAGGCGTGTTTGATGGAATGAGCAATGCGTACCTCTCAGTCATGGAACATAATGTTCAGATATAACCGTGCGCGACGCAAGTAGAAGTTCTCACTCGAAAGAAAAGTCTATTTGAATGTTAGTAGATTGTTGCCCAATATTTGCAAATATTATAAATGCAACGTATATAATGATAGAAAGGGGCCGCTTTCTGGAAGAAATCCAGCATTCGCGACCATTCCGTTGTGTTTTAGCATGACCAAATAAATTATATTATTTGGATTGGTTTGGTTTGTTTTACGGCATATCAACCCCACTGGGTTATTTAATGACGAAACAATTTTATTTCTGGTAATATTTTTTCTTCAAAAAAGTTCCTAATATCTTTTTTTTTTTTCGAAAATGTATTGCTGGTAATAATTTTTTTTAGAAATTATTTCTGGTATTAAAACTTATTTTTACACTTACATTGTGTTTTGACCCCAATATGGGGGTTAACTATTCAAAAAAAAAAAAAAAAAAGTCTTTTCCGGGAATAATTTTTCCTTCAAAAATCTATTTCTGGTAATAATTTTCCTTCGCTGGTAATATTTGTTCTTCAATAATGTATAGCTGATAATTTAAAAAAAAATGTATGCAGGTAAAAATTGTTTTACAAAGTATTTCTCGTATTAAAACCTATTTTTACACTTTCATAGTGTT
The DNA here is from genome assembly GCA_963932145.1 of Acanthosepion lycidas. NCBI lineage: Eukaryota > Metazoa > Mollusca > Cephalopoda > Sepiida > Sepiidae > Acanthosepion > Acanthosepion lycidas. Next base: position 11,456,731 of record OZ010580.1, on the reverse strand, counting down.
TTGACCCCATATATTTACCTATAGCTGGGACCCTAACTGATACTAGCACCCCGGGTCAGGGTGGACCTGGGAACACCAGCAATTAAGAGGTGGTTCCACGATTTTCAAAACCTCCTGATCTTGCTGCCGGATGTAGTTTATCGTCTTATCCAGGACAATTATATTATTTGGAAATAATCAGTTATTTCAGGCAACAGCTTCAAGCCATTTTTAACTGTTATAAGTTTCGTATTTTATTTCGTTTTTTTTTTCTTTTAGAGAAATTGCTTCTCTTTTTGATTCTTGTCTTTGAATTTTGTCAGAAAATCGAAATATATTAATTGTTTGGTTCAAGTGGATAGCAATACCCTTTACAGTTTCTCCAGTTCTTTTTTTCTTGAAGTCTTTTTGTTACGGAACAATAGCTATATTGGGTATATTTTTCTTCTTTTTCATTTTGAAGAAACCTATATTTTTTTTTTTTTTAGACATTTTGTATTTATTTTTCTCCGAAATAATGTCAGGTTTCATTATTGGCGGACGCAATCTTAATATAAAGTATGCATATGAAACTTAATAGTAGACACAGAAATTAAGTCAGGCAGAAGGCAGTAAAAGAAAGCGATAGTAAAGGAATAACCATCACTTGAAATATGACAGAAAACCGGAGGCGTATTGAGAAAGGGAAATATGACTTTCAGAAGTTAAGCAAAGTATAAAGAAAGAGGAAAATTTCGTTAGGAAGATGGACAAGACTACTGAACTGTTATGTACTAAATGTCCTCTTATATGGCAGTAAATGCTGAACAATGACTTCACAAATGAAAAGGAGACTTCATGCAAAAGAAATATGGTTCTACAGAAGGATGCTGGGAATACCATGTACTGAATATTTGAGCAACAGCATTTACTTTTAGAGAAAATGAAAACAAAAAGGCACTTATACTTTGAATCAGAAAGATGCATAATAACATTTCTAGGCTGCATATTAAGGAAAGATGACTTCGAAAATTTGACACTCACAGGACGGATTGAAGGCAAGGGGGGGGGGGTCAGAGAAAAGCAATGCGTAAATAGTTGGCAAAACAGAGTTTAGAAGATATAGCAAAACAATAAACATTGATAAGAGCTACAAACGACAGGAAATCGCCAACGTCCTGTAGGAGAACGGAACATAGAAGACGAAATTGATCTGAATTAAAAATAATTTAATGTTGTGTGTTTATTTAAACTAAAAGTAGTGTAGAAAATTTCACGCTTTTCCTATTTTAATATCCTGATGAATACTAACTCTTAAGTTAATGAATAAGCTCATTGGGAGTTCTAAAACGATAAAATATCCGTAGAAATTCACCTTATTGCAATAACAATCATTAATATGAACGCCGGTCGTTATATTTTAGAAGTAAGAGGGTACAAATAAAAAGATCTGGAATTGAAAACTTATCCATGTCACTGAAAAAGACATTAAAAAATTAAGACATTTTTTATGTTCGTTCGTTCGTTCGTTCTTTCTTTCTTTCTGCCACAGAAACCAAGGCTTAAGACCACATCATGTTGAAACGCCAGTTCTCGTACGATCACCGACGTTAAGCAACGTCGAGACAGGTCAGTACCTAGATGGGCGACGGTTTGGGAATACCAGGTGCTGTAAGCTTGGGTGTCCGGTTGGTGTAATGGATAATGGCTCGGAATTGTTAATCGAAGTGTGAAATTCCAATTTTAGTTGGGTTCATTACATTCACTTACGCGTAAATACCATTGGGAAAAGTATGAATCCACTTCGTCTTCCCCCAGCTGTGGATTAATTAGTAAGGCTTGTATCACTAAAACCGTTTTTATCCCCATACCCAATACTTAAATTTCTTTATTAAATAACCCGTCGAGTTTGATTTGCTGCTAAACAAAAACAACCAAACACTGAATCCAAGTAGCAACTTTGATACATCTTTTGTCTTTCCCAACGATCCAAACAGAATAGTTGCTTAGTTATAGGGGATTAGCAGATGTTAAAACCTTTTTTTCTTTCTTTATCGTTTGCTTACTTCTTTCTTTCTTTCTTTCATTTTTTCTTTCTTTCTATGTGAAAAGTCTCTGATAGATATTTTGTCTTTCTCAAAACGGAACTACAGGAGACGTTAAACATCTCTATTTTTCCCTCCCTTTCCTTCCTTCCTTCCTTCCTTCCTTCCTTTCATTTTCTCATTGAAACTAAGTAACGTCTCTGATACGTCTTTTTCGCGGTCAAAACGGAGACAGGGAATTATTTATGAGGTGTTTTACAGCCTGTAACGTTCGTGTTAATTAAAGGAGTTAAAAACAGAATTCTAAGACCCTGAGTTCCAAATCGGTTGGCTCAATGTCACAGACGGCATATATTAATATTTTCTATTATACTTTATCCTTGTTTCAAATGTGAGACGTGTTTATTTTTTCTGTTGATTTTTAGGCAAAATACCTGATTAATAAATAGTTTTTTTTTCTTCATATCTTTTGCATTTGTAAGGGGATATTGAATAATGGAGGGTTGGTACAGAGGTCCAGATCAGATGAATCGGATTATTATATACTTTTCGGTAAACGGTTTCAGTTTATGTGTACACCAGAGGCTGCATAGATTTTCCGAATACGTAACAATTCTCTGAGTATTGTCCGCTGTCATAATGTGAGAATAGTTCGGTCGGAATTCGCAGGAACCACTACTTAAACGCGATTTTGTCTTGACAGATGGCATGTAAACGTGCACTGCCATACGAAAAAGCCTATGCAAGTAAATCCAAACAAAATATATCTGATATGGAGCAACCGAAGTCGATTGTCTCTCAACACGGACAAAGTATAAATAATTTCCATAGTTTTTATTGTCCCAAGCGAATTCAACCACTTGTATAGCAATTTTAAATGGTGTTTTGTCTCCGGTGTTGTTATTATAAAACTAACCGATAGTGTTGGGGACAATAAAAATTATGGAAAATGTTCGTACTACCTTATTCCTACAAAACGGAAAACACGTAAAGATGCTGGTAAAACTTAAAAAAATAATTAAATCTACTTTGTCGTCCGTATTTAATTAAAGATGTTTGAAAGGAATGTTGCTGCCGAAATATACATTAACACACACACACATCACACGCACACACACATACACACACACAAACAAACACACACATATATATATAACAGTGAACATGCCGTTTCCTGCTAGACGCAATCATCAGGCATGATGACTGAGCCTAGCATGAAACAGCCTGTCGCCTCTGAATGTTGACTTCAATGCTGACTTTTATATTTATATTTACACACACTCTATCTGATATTGAGCACTTTATACCGTAAATATAGCAAACCGTAAAAGTATATTTCTTCATATATGTGTGTGTATGTATATCTGTGCGTGTATGCGCGCTCGCGCGTGCGCGCGTAAAATTTTAAATGGAATATATTTGTAAAATAACAATATGAATAAAAGAAAAAAAGAAAACTCATCTTAACCGATGCGTTTCGTCCTCTGACGGAGCTTATCAAGGCAAATGCAAAAAATGTTACTGCTATTACAAAATTTTTAAATTTAAGAATGCTCATGATTATTGATTAGGTTATCCAAAATGTCTAGGCAATCTATGGAGGACACAATATCTAATAGACGAAAGTGGGTAAACGAACCTGATGAATATTCCTGAGCATTTTTATATAAAAAAAAACTAATATCATTTTTAGAATTCTATATCCATACTTATTACAAAATAAAAACCTTGCCGGATGAAATGCATCGGATAGCATGAGTTTTCCTTTTTTTTCATATATATATATATATATATATATATATATATATATATATATTTAAATAAGTGTTTTGTAGTACAGAATTTAATAATAGAAAGGAACAGATAGTAAGAAGGCATTTTTTTTTAAAAAGCCAAAACAGAACGACCGGTTTCGTCCCAGGACTTATCAAGTATTTATTCTGGGAATTTAAAAGCGTGTAAATTATTTAATTATCGAATGTAATTAAATGGGGGAAGAAAAAACAAAAAAAAAAAATTATGAATTACAATGGGACTAGAGTCCAATAATATTCAGACCCAGCAAGCATTCCCTCTGTTTACAAAGGGAAGGCTCACGGGATCTGATATACAAGGACTCCAGGACCTTGAGGTGAAAAGTGGAGTGGGACCTCGATAAAATAATAAATCGGTCACCACTAATATTTTCCACACATTCCCTTCTATTTATCAAATGTTCAGCAATGCAGAACCAGAACTGTTAGTCAATTGGCTATTTCTAGAGGACGGATTCAAAATCCTGGAGGGTAAATGCTGGTTAATTCTTAAATCCAAACGCTGGGACGTCCTACGTATGTAGTCATGTCCACAGATATTCGCCAACGCTGGACCCAAAGGCGAACCCATACCTACCCCGTTTTCTGTTTTGGCTTTTTAAAAAAAATGCCTTCTTACTATCTGTTACTTTCTATATATATATATATATATATATATATATAGTGGCTCGGATTTAGGAATCGGAGAACTGAGTTCGATTTCCAGTCGAATCCATTACATTCACTTACGTGCATATACCACTGAGAAAGGTATGAATCCTCTTCTTCTCCGATAAAAGGTAGATATCAGGACATACTGGGTTCTATATCCTTGAATGCCAACTGGTCGAGGAGAAGGAAAATTCTGAATTCAAAACCCGCGGAGGTTCGTTCGGGGACCACATGGCACGTAGTGCACAAGGTCTCTGCATTCAGCCCTTCAAAAAGTGCGGTTTGTTCTGCACAAAGCCTTCACCACTACAGTCAAAAACATATGCGCTGTCGGTTCCTAGGAACTGAACTTTTTGACACTATATATATGTGTGTGTGTGTGTGTGATCAACAAATTAAAATGTCTCTCAATAAATTTATAATGTAATATGTACTGGTGTCTTGGCTGTTGGTTCCTAGGAGCTTAGCTGCTGAACTGCTTGACCCTACGACAGGGGAGTCCACTATATATATATATATATATATATATATGTCTATATTTCTGAGATGATATACAGTATTTACATTGTCCTCATCTTTGTCGCCATATTTGTCACAACGTTTCGGCCGGTGGTTGGAATTTCGAACTGAACCCTTTATTTCGATCACTGGGGTAGACTGTTCTAGTTCTAGTTGGTGGATGTCAGTTATCAGTTATCTCCTTCTAATTTTCCCTCAGAAAGTTCTCCAATGCCTTAACCGGGTATTGAACTCACACTCTTTGGGTCTGTCACTGGATCTAACCAACGCCTTTATCCACTGTGCCATATGTCCTTGATGAATTTCTGGCTATTATAAACCTAATGTTTTCAGCAACCATTTTTACCAGTGCTCATATTGCAATTTTGCTGTTATCATTGCATGTTTTTACCAGAGCTCATATTGCAACTTTATTATCGTTGCTTTTCTCTGGCACTCCTTATTACTGGTTCCCATATTGTATTTATTTTTATGCTTGGTCGGCTCAGGAGATTTTTGTGGCCTAGCATATGTGCTGATTCCTTAAGTTTACGAATTTTCCAATGGTGTTCCCTGTCTATGATCTCAACATGATCCCACAAGGGACGGGGATCTCTCTTCTCTCTCCATATGTGGTCAGCCACGCCTGATTTTTCTACTTCCCCTCGCGTTACAGCTTTCTGGTGTTCTTGAAGCCTTACCTTGAGGGGGCGCCCTGTCTATATTCCTTTCCGCAGCTGCATGGGATAGCGTACACACAATCTTTAGTCATGTTCTCATCTATGGGGTGTCTCACTCGAGAGAGATATCTGCGAAGTGTTGTCACGCTTTTGAAGGTTGTCCTAATGTTATATGGACCGCAGATCCTTTGTATTTTCTCTGATAACCCCTTCACATAAGGCAGGCAGACTATTTTCTGAGTGTTGTTGTCCTCCTTCTCCTCTTGTACCCGCCTATCCCAGTTTTTTGGGGATGCTGCCATGTACTCAGGGTAGTTGTTACGTTGTTTGTTGGAACTTTCTAGAGGGAAAATTATCAGGAGATAACTGACATCCATTAAACATGGCACGTAGAACTAGAACAGTCTACCAAAGTGATCGAAATAAACGGTTCAGTTCGAAATTTCAAGCACCTGAAGAAGGCCGGAGCGTACAACGTCCGAAACGTTGTGACAACTATGGCGACAAAGATGAGGACAATAGTCCGACTAATGTAAATACTGTATATATATATATATATATATATATATATATATATATATATATGTATATATATGATTGTGTGTGCGCGCGCGCGCGCGTTTGTGTGTGTGTGTGTGTGTGTGTGCGCGCGCGCGTGTGTGTCTGTGTACCAGTTAATATTACTATTTACATTTCAAAATTAGTCTGTCTCTCTCTCTATCTCAGTCTGTTCATATCTATCTATCTATCTATCTATCTATCTATCTATCTATCTATCTATCTATCCCAGTCTGTTCAGATCTATCTATCTATCTATCTATCTATCTATCTATCTATCTATCTATCTATCTATCTATCTATCTATCTCAGTCTGTTCATATCTGTCTATCTATCTCAGTCTGTTCATATCTATCTATCTCAGTCTGTTCATATCTATCTATCTATCTATCTATCTATCTATCTATCTATCTATCTCAGTCTGTTCATATCTGTCTATCTCAGTCTGTTCATATCTATCTATCTCAGTCTGTTCATATCTATCTATCTATCTATCTATCTATCTATCTATCTATCTATCTATCTATCTCAGTCTGTTCATATATATATATATATATATATATATATATATATATATTAGTCTGTTTATACCGATCTATCCCGATCTGAATGTTTCGTCCCACACATCCTCTTCCTATTCTTTCTGCATTCTTGATGTTTCTTCTTCACTCCAATGTTCTATTTCAAGACTGAAATTATAAAATCTCTTCATACAACACCTGATTTTGCCATTTCAATTCCCAATTATTTGGCACGTTCTCTTGGGTAAATCCGTCACGAAGGCCTTTCGACAGTAAATCATTCTCAATTCATTTCAATACATTGCAAGCAACACATTTTATAAACTACTTCTAAATTAAATTCCTTACAATGCATTTGCCAGTATAAAATATTGCCGGAACATTTCATTAATAAATCATCGGCGATGGATTTATATAGAGCAATTTCATTAGATTCTAATGCAAAGAACTAACTCTATACATACTCAGGCGACAGTATATCCCAGCAAGGGTGCCTCGGTGCTGCTATTGCTTACTGATGCTATTTGGATGTCTGTTACTACTAAGTAGCTTTGACTGTCACTGCCTGTCCCCATAAAAAATTTAACATTAAGAAAACCTAACAAGTGTTGAAGTAAGAGTGGAGAAATATCGAAAAACCGTCATTAGTTGCAAGACAATGAAATCATGCATGGATGATCATCTATAAAGAGAAAAGGTAGTTATCAACCCATATAAAATGTACTGGGCTCACTACAATGGTCCGCTAAAATGTGTGTGGCATAGCGGGTATTAGCCGTGACGGTTAGAACTAGAGGAACTAACAAATGTCTTTCCTTTCTTCTTTTTATGTGTCATGTCCTTTCAGGACTTAGGCGATCACGGCTCTCCACCTCGCTCTATCTCTTGCACCTCTCAACAAGTTCCTTTCCTTTTCTATTTTCACCAGACCACGTTCTGTCATCCACCTGCTCAAGCCCGCCAGGTATATCACGCGCTGCTTTCCACTGTTTCTCTTTTCCCCTATTCGACTCGTGAGTATCAGATTTTCCAGACCCTTCTTCCTCATTATGTGTTCCAGAAACTTCAGCTGCCTCTTCATGATGTTAAGCATGAGCATCCTCCTTGTCTGCATCCTCTCCAAGACCTCATCGTTGCCCGCACGCTCGATCCAGGTAATTCTCAGCATCCTTCTGTAGAACCAAATTTCCGTCACCTCTAGTCTCTTCTTTATCCTTGAGGAGATCGTCCAGCATTCGCTGCTGTAAAGAAGGAGGGATGTCACGTAACAGCTTAGTATTCTTTTCTTTATTTTCAAAGAAACCCTCCTGTTGCGCGTCCGAACTCTTTCCATGGAGAAAGCGATAGAGCAGCCAGGGGTTCGAGACGTTTGGTCTATGGGAAAGGGCTTGTAGGGCGGAAAAATTCATCACCCAAAAGGACGCAAATACATTTATGGACTCTAGAACGGAAAGCGAAGACGATGCAGCTACTGTCAGCAGTATTCTATTTTCGGTCTGATGTGAATCTTGGAATAGAATAATTGGAGGAGTCTGGTACTTACTGGAGCGGTATAGAGGACCGACCATTTTCCAGCATCTTTAGCAACGGATTGTATGTATGAATTCCACTTTATGTCTGGGTTGAATTTAGTCTCAAGAGGCGCTCAAACCTGCCTGTGAGAACAACCGTCCATCTTGATCGGTGAAAATCCGCCCGGTGATAATCGAACGTCATTATAGTAAGATGATTTTAAACGGATTAGAAAATTTAGTAAATTTTTTTATTGGTGGACTAGCGTACTGTTACGTACTATTACGGCTTTTATTCCCGCAGTAGATTGCCATTTCTTTGTGCGGTAGACCAGTTGCCATTAAAGGTTATAGAACCCGGTCTGTCCTGCATGGCTGGAGTGGGGAGAAGAAGAAGAGGATTCATACCTTTCCCAATGATATTAGCACGTAAGTGAATGTAATGGATTCAACTGGAATTCGAACTCGGCTCTCCGTTATCCATTACTCCACCGTGCCTCCTCACTATTTATAGTAGATTCATAAAAAATGTCAATATTAAGTTTTAAGCCTTTTTTCATCATGCTATGCCCTTTTTTCACCGAAAAAGTGGAAATACTTATGTTTAATAGTTATATTTGCGTCAGCCGTCGACGTAATATTTGCGATGAGTGTTTTAGCGTCCTTTGTTTTGGGAAAAACACACTGATTTCAATATTCTTGCAAAAATCAAATCAAAAGGTCGTATTTTAATGAAACTTTCAGAACTTATTCACTGATCCATGTGTCCTCAAGTGGATAAAGACGTTAGTTAGATCCAATGACAGGATCCAAAGAGTGTGAGTTCAATACCCGGTTAAGGCAGTGGAGAAGTTGGGGAGGGGTATTAACAGGAGATAACTGATTAGACATATATTAGGCATGGCACGTGGAACTAGAACAGTCAACCCCGAGACCGAAAAAAAAGGGTTCGGTTCGACATTCCGACCACATGAAGAAGGGCGGAGCATACAACGGCCGAAACATTGTGAAAAATATGGCGACAAAGATTTAGACAATAGTCCGAATAATGTAAATAGTGTACATAATACCTCATCTCAGAAATATAGACAGATACTGAAGAGCCGAAACGTTGTAATAAATATGGCGACAAAGATGAGGACAATAGTCCGAATAATGTAAATAATGTACATAATACCTCATCTCAGAAATATAGACAGATACTGAAGGGCCGAAATGTTGTAATAAATATGGTGACAAAGATGAAGACAATAGTCCGAATAATCTAAATAATGTACATAATACCTCATCTCAGAAATATAGACAGATACTGAAAGGCCGAAACGTTGTAATAAATATGGCGACAAAGATGAGGACAATAGTCCGAATAATGTAAATAGTGTACATAACACCTGATCTCAGAAATATAGACAGATACTGAAATGCCGAAACGTTGTAATAAATATGGCGACAAAGATGAGGACAATGGTCCGAATAATGTAAATAATGTATTTAATACCTCATCTCAGAAATATAGACAGATACTGAAGGAACGAAACGTTGTAATAAATATGGTGTCAAAGATGAGGACAATAGTCCGAATAATGTAAATAGTGTATATAATATCTCAGAAATAGACATATAATTAAGAAATATGTTCGATAAAAATAAGAAAAATAACTAAACATCTAAAAGACGGAACGCATGATAGTCAGCAAAATGGACTGTTTAAGCTGCTAGTTACCTATCAGGGATGTTAAAAATAACCAGATGCTGAAATTCCAGCTAACAAAGAGCGTTCTTGTAAAGTTGCAGATACGCTGTAGTTTAGCTGGGTTATATTTCACTTTGTGGCGATATTAATCAAACTTCAAAATCGTCTATTTTTCTGAACCTAAGTTGACCCCTCATCCCTAAACGTTGTATCAACTTTATGGCAACTTTTTAAACATGAAAAATATTATTTACTGGTCAGATATAACGTCTAAATACTTTTTCTTTACTTAACGATATATTAATAAGTTATAAAATGTCTTATCATTTGTTTTTCACTGACAATCAATAATGCATTTTCTAGTAATTCCCTGGGCATTTTTTATCCTTTTATTGTCGGTACAACGTTAAATGCTAAGTTTGTGGAAGGCCTACAAAAAACGTTTTTGCAATCTCTACTTAACGTTACAGAAACATTGCGGCAGCCATACTTTGTTATTTGGAACTAAACTATCTGGATTGCAGAGTAGGGGATACACGGCTGAGTAATAGGAGCGGCTCGGATTGAGCAATCGGAAAGCCGAGTTCAAATCCTATTATGTGCTAATAACCTTGGGAAATGTAGAAATCTTCCTCTTCTCCCAGCTATGAGTAAATAGTAGGGTACATGGAGAAGGAAAAACTCTGAATTCAAAACCGGCCTAGAGAGGGTTGACCTTCTTCAGGCCGTCTTGCCCAAGAAACACCACTTCTACTGCGACTGCAGTACACACGTTGCAGGGATACATAGTAGTGCAAAAGTAAGGGAAATTGTGAATGAAGTAGCAAGGAGTTGTAGTGAATGATGCTTTCCTGAAACTAAGTATTGTAAATCTCCCCAGAAAGAAAGCCAAGGTGAACTATATAAATATCACATTTATGGCAGTGATTGCTGGGCAATTTCTTTACGCATGCTTGTAACAATTAGAGCCGAATTCTTGGTAACACATACTCCGGGACGAACGTTTAAAGAATTTAATACCCACAGGGCATATCGAAAGCAAGAGATGCAGTGAAAAGCAGAGAGGTAAATACTTTCACCCAATGGATTTTGGAGAAGTGCCACAAAAATAGCAATAAAAACAGTAAGCAATGGTGACCTAGGTCCTGAAGATAGACAAGTAGATTGATTGAGATGGCGATTCAATATTTATAAGTTGACTGTCCGAGTGCCTTTAATAGTATTTGTTCTCAATATTTGTGGTACTTGATTTTATCCACAGTGAATCATTTGGAAATCATTGTTAAAATGAACAAATAATTGATAGTGAAGGCCCGAAATCCTTTCATGTCAGTTTATAAAATTGAACAAATTTGATATTTTTGAAGGTTGATTGAAACATTTTCTTCACAAAGGCCAATCCTTGGAAAAATTGATGAATTAAGACTAATTACGCTCCCAAGACATTAGATATTTGTTTGTTTGTTTGTTTGTTTGTTTCTTTCTTTCTTTCAAACGCTGTGTTTGATAATCCTTTCTGTCTTCATTCATTAACACACCGTCTTTCATTTTTCTTTCTTTAACAAACCATCATTCATTATTTTACTTTCTTTCTTTAACACATCGTCTTTAATATTGTTCTTTCTTTGTTGCTTTGTTTCTTTCTTTCACTGACACGCCTTTTATATTTCTTTCTTTCTCTCTTTCTTCTTTCTTTAACATACCGTCTTTCATTATTTCATTTCTTTCTTTCTTTTTTTCTTTCTTTCTTTTTTTAACATACCGTTTTCCATTATTTCATTTCTTTCTTTTTTTCTTTCTTTCTTTCTTTCTTTCTTTCTTTCTTTCTTTCTTTCTTTCTCTCTTTCTTCTTTCTTTAACATACCGTCTTTCATTATTTCATTTCTTTCTTTTTTTCTTTCTTTCTTTCTTTAACATACCGTTTTCCATTATTTCATTTCTTTCTTTCTTTCTTTCTTTCTTTCTTCAATAAATATTTTCTACGTTCCATTCCAAAATATATATTTTTATTTTTAAATTAGAATTTGCCATTTTGTCCTTTCGACATTAATTTCCTTGATGGCCAGCAAAGGTGTTTTTTTGTCATTCTTTCTCATCTCAACCTGTCGTAATTTAAAACAATCATCCATTCTTTTTAATTTGATTTTAGGTGCTTTTTTTTTATTACAGTTCATTTCAAACAACCAAATTTTCAAAACAATTAGTTAAATCGCATATATTTGCGTTGAAAGTCATATCCATAGAAAAAGAAAAAAAAATAAAAAAAAAAAGAAAAATTCAGACGGGCGTGGAGAACTAATTGTTACTATCTTTTTTCTTGTTTGACTTTCGTAGATTAATGGAAATAATGTATTAGTTTCTTTTGAAATCGCAAATTTCAGAGACTTGTTATGGTGATTCGGATAATGAAGAAATAATGTTAATACAGAGTAAGTAATTTAGCAAATAAAAACAGCTGTCTGGTGGTTTTTAAATGAATACAATTGAAGTTAACATGAAAACGTCAAGCGGCAGAAAGTAAAAAAAAAAATGAAAAAGAAGAGTCAAAAAAAGAAAACGAAAAATGAAAAAAAGAGAACGAAGTCCTTCAAAGTCATTTTGAAACGCTCTATGAAAACAATGGGCGAGTCACTGAGCAGTCACAACATTCCTAAGACCACCATGGTCTATTGGTCAATATTGGTCGGGAGAAACGATTATCCCGGCGGCTATTTTATACGCTTTTTATATAGTTTAATAGAACATGAACATGACAGCATATACAAAATTTTGATTTTGTACAGCATTCGAAAATTGAAATATGTATAACAAACATATAGCAAGTAGAACATAGGTGTCCGTCTACGATGAGCGCGTGGCCAATAGGTGGGTTAGAACTATCGCTTTCGATGAGGTGTCTCAGATTAGAAACTCCTAGTGGTCGATTTGTCAGGCAGATGGCTTCTTGATATTATCCACTTGAAGCTACAACCCCAGCATGGAGCACCGTCAAGGAGTGCCTTAAAATCATACCACAGGTTCGTTTAAGCATTGTGAGTGAAATTCTGCAAAACGAAAACTATTTGAAAGTCGTTGATAGTTGTGCTAACACGAATTCAGAAGTCATCGTGAACGAGCGTACGAAGTTCAAACAATGATTACGCCAGATGCGTCGCCCCTGAAACTATAACCCGGTTTCGCTCGGCAGAGTTGCAGTATGAAACACGGGAGAACTCTACGGGTGTTGAAGAAACTATCAATAAGCCTGAGTAGACGTCTACAACGGGGATTGAATAACCATCTGAACAAGCTAGAGTGCTGGGAAACAAGCAACCAACCGTTATTTCTATTATGCAAGCAATGACTCCACAGAATACGAAATATGAAGTTCTATACATACAACACCGGGGAGGGGGTACCTCGAGGTGGTGTAATTGTCAGCAAGCTGGTCTCGCCAATTACTTTTCAAAAGTAGTGAGTTCGATCCTCACTGGGTGCCCCATGCTTTCGGCCTTGTGCCACATCTGAGCTACTGAAATTGAACAAGACGGCGGTACTTAAATGAACAGAAAATATGGGACTTAGCCGAGCAAATATGAAAGAAGCATAAGCTGGCATTAAAATAGCGAGGCGCATTTATTGATAGAATCCATTTTGATTGTTCCAAGCAACATAACGTCGCATTTATCTGGAAATCCTTCGTGTCAAATTGGTCAATATCGTTCAGGCCATATTCACCGAAATCGCAAACTTTTATGAGGAAGGGTTTTAAAAATCGAACGTTTTACATAGAATTTATCAAAAATACTTTTAGAAACTTTGGGGGTGGGTTCCTCATACCAAAACAAGAACAAAAGTTCATAAAAAAATATGTCCGCAAATCATTCTTTTGTGACTTATTAAGTTTAAGCAGGCACGGTGGAGTAATGGACTGAGGAATCGGAGAGCTGAGTTCAAATCCCACTCGAATCCATTACATTAACTTACGTGTTAATACTCTTGGGGAAGGTATGAATCCTCTTCATCTCTCTCCAAAGACAAACCGGGTTCTATATACCCTTGGATGGTAGAAAGAAATAGCAACATATTGCGAGAAAATATCTGCTCGGTTAGTCATGTATCGAAAGATACATGATCGCCTAAGCATGTATCACGCATGGCACATAACTGACTGAAGTTTAAAGATAGTGTACGACAGATGGTGCTGAGTAGATTAGATTTGCCATTCCTGTACATTTGTGGTGAGTCTGTCTTTAACGTGCGTAGTGGTGAGTTAACTGACAATTGATCTGTTTAATAATGGTAGGATATTCATATCGTGAGCAGGCAGATATGGAATTTACATGCGGTCGCGCGAATGGTAACGGACGCGAGGCTGCACGGCTGTATCAAACTGCATTTTCAGACTGAAGGCATCCAAACTTTGCTGCTGTTTATCGTCGCGTTGCTACGACAGGATCCGTGGCACCAAAAATTATGGATCAAAGAAATGGGTGATTCACTCGTACGCATGACAACGAAGAACACATACAGGCTGTCGGAAACGATCTTGGTATCAGTACACGGCCCTAGCATGTCGTACATCTCCTAGTACCTCATGTAGGGTACTTCGGAAACAGCTGTATCATTTGCAACGTGTGCAGGATCTTTCGCTCTCTGATCACTCACCACAGGAGAACTTTTACCGATGGTTTATTGCACAAACTTCCGATTCATTGTTTGTCTCTTCAATGTTGTTTACAGATGAGTAACATTTGGAAAGGTGGGAATAACGAATTTTCATGCGGATCGGAATCCCCTTAGTACAATACAGGCTAGACATTAGAATCAGTTTACAATTAATGTTTGGGTTGGAATTGTAGGTGACTGTCTGGTAGGTCCATATGTTCTCCCAGCACGTCTTACAGGGGCTGTCTAAAGGTTCTTTACTTAGAAAACATTTGGAGACCAGCTAGAGGATGTACTCCTGCTAATACGAAGATTTATGTAGGTCATGCGCAATGGAGCCCCAGCACATTTTAGTCACACTGTTCGTGCAGGCGTGTGTAGAAGCAAGCGGAGGGCATTTTGAACATTTTGTTATGAGTTTCTGTGTTGAGGTACAACGATTACCTTTTAGACATATGTTTATATGGACATTTTACCTTGTTGTGTTGCTAGGAAACCACTCTCAAAGTTAGTAAAAGTATTTTTGATACACCCTGTATAATAGTGTTACAAATGTTCTTCGACGATTTAAATATAAACAGACATAAATCATTTATAAGCAAAAGGCAAAAGAAACCGAATAAAATTGGACAGACTTATGCCTTAACACATATCAAAAAATAAATTACATTTAAAAATTTCAGCTTCCTTTCCAATTTATGCGCATGCGGGGTTACATCAACGTGAACATCACTTTAATCCGATCAACTCTTAAAAAACATAATGATACGAATTTTTTTTCCTACTTTGTCAATAATTATCCAAACATAATAGAATATTTACAACTGATGCACTTGTGTATGATGTCATCCCTACCAAAAAACTCCAATATGTCGCAAAAAAAAGTGAACCGCTCGAGAAAAAAGTTAATGGAATCAGAAAAAATATGATGAAAAATAAGAAGGAAAAATTTCTACACTGTTGTAAAGAATTTCTCCGAAGAATGGATAAGAATCAGAAATATGGCTAATTAAAATAAAAACAAATAATATGCAGTCAATGGACATCCTTTCCCTAGCTAAGTTTAACTGAAAAAAGAAAAAGAAAAGAAAACTAAGACACTATCGTACTTTAGTTTAGTTTAGATCGAAACTGTGTCATCCGCGAGGTTCTTTGCTGAGCGGGTATGGAGATTATCACAATCGTATTGGGATCTATTTTGCCTTTGTAACTTTTCATTTTCGATCCGTACTACGTAACATATTTTCTTTATTGGGATTTTTTAAACATTATTTAGATTTATATCTAATATAAACGGTCTATTGTATATTTTAAACTGTGTATTACGTTTCGACCTGTGCATTCAAAAAAATCCTTTAGTATCTGTCTATATTTCTGAGATGATGTATTATGTACACTATTTACATTATTCGGACAATTGTCCTCATCTTTGTCACCATATTTATTACAACGTTTCGGCTGTCGTACACTCCGGCCTACTTCAGCTGGTTGGAATGTCGAACTGAACCCTTTATCCCGACTGTTCTAGTTCCACGTGCCATGTTTAATGAATATCAGTTGTCAGCTATCTGCAGTTAATTCCACTCTCCAAGTTCTCTACGGCCTTAACTGGGTATTGAACTCACACTCTTTGGGTACTGTCACTAGATCTAACCAACGCTTTTATCCACTCTGCCATGTGTCCTTGAAGACGTCTGTGTATGAATTTCTGAGACATTGTGATTATAATACCCAGAAATTCATACACAGAACCGAATAATGTAAATAGTGTATATAATACCTCATCTCAGAAATATAGACAGATATTGAAGGGCCGAAACGTTGTGATAAATATGGCGACAAAGATAAGGACAATAGTCCGAATAATGTAAATAGTGTACATAATACCTCATCTCAGAAATATAGACAGACACAAAAAGATTTTTTCAAAGCAGAGGCCGATAAACTTAATACACAGTTTAAAATAGACCGTTTATATTAGATACGAGTGCCCATTACTACGTTTGAAGTAATATATATATATATATATATATATATATATATATATATATATATATATATATATATATATATAATATATATGTAGATATCAGATATCTTTTTGTGTGCATGTGTGTGTGTTGTGAGTGAGAGAGAGGATTTCAATATTTGAAAAACTATTTTTAATACAGATAAATCTATATGAAAACATCAAATTTTCAATGATCAAATGCTGTAGATAGGAGTCTATGCTTCCACAACAAAATAAATAAATAAAAAATAAATAAAATAAAATATAGAAAGAAAAAGTTCAATTTCGTATTAATTTTTCTCCATATCAAGATAACAACTTTAAAATAAAAATTCAATAAAGAAAAAAAGAATTCAAACAAAATTAAAAAACAAAAAATACAAATTTGGTTTCAGGACGAAAAGTAAATACTTACGCCATTTTCAGTCGATGTTATGGCCTTTGGCCCAGATAACGCCGTTAAATAACAAAATGACTCTTTGGAAAACATTTCTCTTGATAATAATCTCCAAGTTTCAGAAAGATCTTCGAAAGTAGTTACCGATTTGGCTTTAGTTATTAAAACTGGGACGGCCATATTTTATATTAACATTTGCTTCAGCTTTTCAAACTGGCGTACGCAGAGATACATAAAGACACACAAAGAGGTGGAAAGTATTTCTTCATTTATATATAAAGCATACAAGCATTTTACCTACATACATGATGACTGTGTATAAATTTCAATTCGTGTTTGAGCAAAGTATATCTTATATTAGATTAAGATTTATTTACTTCTAATAATATAAATGTGCGTAAATATACTTGTACGCGCGTGCGTAAACATACACACATTATTCGTTTAATCTCTCTCCTTCTACATATATATATATATATATATATATATATATATATATATGAATAAAAATGACAATAGGAAAACTGGTAATTACTGACGCGTTTCGTCCAATGTGGACTTTATCAAAGCAAAATACGAAAATGAAATTAAATGAACAAAGTAACTAATAAAAACAAAAACAGAATGTACGTAGCAACTGGAATGTAGAGAAACGCTATTTTCATATTTTTAACTGAAAAATAACGTCAGTAATTGTCACGTGTGGAGCATATTGTCATTATATCTGTGTTGATGTATTGTGGCACCATTTAGCGAGGTAGAAAGGGAAAAGAGAGAAAAGAAGAAAAAGAGAGGCTAAGAACCGAATCGTGAGTGTTAAGCAAGAACACACACACAGCTAAGACACAATGGATAAAAGGATATTTTGATAAGTAACAAATGGCGAAAGAGTGTCATTACAATGACAGGGAAATTCTTAGTAAAAAGAAAGGGAAGGAAGGAAAGAATCAGATATGTTTTGGCATCGGCCGTGTTATCTAAAGATATGAAAACAAACTATTGGTACGGAAGACATCTTATTATCAACTACAGGCCGGCTGGCCGGAGAAGGAGAGAAAAATTCAAATGAAAATGTTATTTCGTTAAGTGACAACTAAAAAGACTTAGACAGATATGAAAAATTAAAAAAAAACACCCACGAGCATCCTTGGCCTGCGATAATAAAATTTTGTTATCAGGAATTGTGCCGAAAGAAGATGAATGTTTTTTTTTCTTTCTTCGAGGTGACAGACCGACTGGAACTTTGGAGATGTTCCTTTTTGATACCATGTCGAGAAGACCACACATTCTGATAATTAGCGATAAAACACCTGACGTAAACCACGTGTAGAACAAGAGTTATGACCGCCATTGTCATATTGTCCCGTTCGCGGCTGGAGAAATGATAAACCATTAAGGGGAAGAAAAAGGAAAGAAAAAAGAGATAATTTTTTTTTTAAGCAAGATATTTTTTTTCCTGAAACAAAGCCGCAGATTCGTCCACGCCCGACTAAGACATCATTGGTCAAGTGGTGATCACGTGATGCACGAGGGAGGCTGTTTCCGCCCATCTGGAGGATGAGTAAGAGAGGTTGCCACGAAGATGTGGGGTGGGCAGTTCACGCCCCTCTGAAGTATGATGAGAAGGTGGGAGTGAGGAAAGGTTCCCAAAAATGGAAAAAGGTGGAAATTCCTAACCAGAGAGGTGGATATGTATTTAGAATTATCGAGGAACCCCCCGGCGCCGACAAACCCACCCCGGTTTTGGTCGGCGCCCATATAAACGAAGCCACAACGAGCAGAAATGAGTCGAGTTCCAGCAGTCTTCGGTTAAGGCAAGCCTCGCAGATAGCTGACCAAGATTCCCGCACATTTTCCAGACCCACATCTTCAAACCAAGAACAATTATTTTGAAGAGCGACTTAGATCCAGATCACCGAAACAAGTTTTTCTTTTGACATTCGTCCAAAGACCCACCGAAACACCAATTTCTTAGAGAGCAGATGACTTGAAGTGTTAAAACTTGCCTAGCGGAAAACGACGTGTCACAATCCATAGAACGGGTCGGGAGATAGATGCAGTCCTATGTATCGAACAACTAGACATAAAGTTTGTTACCTTTTTCTTTGATACTTTGAACTTTTGAGTTTTCATTTTGTTGCCTTTTACGCGTATTTTTGTGGTATCACCCCCGTTGGACTCGGTTTGCAGTACGGCCCCGATAAGTGATTGATTTCCTCTGTCTAGATCAAATCACAACGTGGGTAGGCAGACTGGGAATCAAAGTAGGACGTCACCGTTGGTGCCTTGGTAGACTGGGATACAACGACACGGTTGGCGCTACGACCAGGGGACGACGTCACAGTATTCAACCATTTTCTTTTGATTTTATGAATCTGTTGTGTATATTTGTTTGTAAGAGCATTAATTTTGTTAAGAAAGGTGAAATAGGGAAAAAAACCTGGGCGTAATTAATATTTGGGTAATTTTCTATGGCGGCAGTCTCCAGAATTTTCCTTCTGAGTGAGTTATTTTCTTTTTTTATGAGGGTAGCGTTTTCAAAATCAAAATTATGGTTGAATTTATTTCTATGTATGACTAGTGCATTAGCTAAGTTGTTTTTTCTGAGGTCTCTTTTGCGCTCATAAATGCGTTTTTTCAAACTTCTATTTGTTTCTCCAATATATTGAGAGGAATAGTTTTGGCAATTTATTCTATAAATGCCTGCTTCAGAAATATTAGTGCTATTATTGTTTGAAGATCTTAGTATATCCATAATGGTTTTGGAAGTGTTTGAGACTATTTCAAGATTATTTAGATGGGATAGGTTATTCTGGATAGAGGACGTGACAGAATTGGTCGGTAGTATTATGTATCTGTTTTCATGTTGCGGATTATGTTATTAGTCTTGTTGCAGTTGTATATTTTGTATGCCTTTCTTCTTGCGTTGTGGATGAAATGATATGGGTATTGTAGGTTTTTGAATGTGTTTTCTATGTATGTTTCTTCTTTAAATAAATATTGAGGACTACAGATTCTTAATGCTCTTAGATAGAAACCTATAATAATTCCAGATTTAATTTTTGAAGGGTGGTTTGAGTACAAGCTGATCAGATCATTTTTGTTTGTAGCCTTTCTGTAAAAGTCAAAATTGACTTCGTTATTATTTCTAATTAACAAAATGTCCAGGAACCGCAGAGTGTGGTTGGTTTCAGTTTCGAAAGTAAAGTTTATTGTAGGTTCAATGTTGTTAAGTTTGGAGAGAAGATCCATTAAATTGGTATTTTTTGGAATTAATAATAATGAGTCGTCTATGTATCTGAAATATGAAGAGTTTGTAGGGAGAATATGTTTGAATGAGTCACTTTCTAGAAATTCTAAAAATAGACACGCAAGAACACCGCTGAGAGGAGATCCCATTGGCAAACCAAATTTCTGCCTGTAATAATGGTTATTAAAGTAAAGAAGCATAGCTTGGTAATTAGTTGGCACATTTTTATAATTTTGTGTGTAGATATAGGTAATTTGACTTTTGCATTTGTTAGGTGTTTTTTTTAGTAAATTTAAGCATTTATCTATGGGGACGTTTGTATAAAGACATTGTATATCTAAACTAGTCATATATTTATTTTCAATGTCTATGTTTTTTAGTTTGTTTAAGAGGTCGCCTGATTTTTTTTATGTGTGATGGACTAATAGTGCCGAGAAGTGGAGTTAAAATTCTGCTTAGTTTGCGGGCTATTTTATGTGGAGCGCTACCTATCCCTGATATGATAGGTCTCATTGGTATGTTCGGTTTATGCGTTTTTGGTAATCCATATAATATGGGTGTTTTTGGATGGTATTCAATGATCTTTAACCAGGAGAAGTCTTCATTTTTTAGTAGTTTTTTAATGTTGCTTGTAAACTTTTGTGTTTCTTTTATAGCTATGTTTTTATTTACTTTTTCATAGATGTTATTGTCATTAATGAGCTCCCTTATCTTTTGTTGGTAAATGTGTTTATCCATAATTACAATTCCCCCGCCCTTATCAGAAGTAGATATATGTATGTTTCTATTGCTAGCTAATTCTTTCAAAGCGTTGATATATCTTCGAGGAAGTTTCGTATTTTTGTGTGTAGCTGTGATTAGGCCCTGAATATAGCCTTTGGTAAAATCGGAGTCATTGTGGTGATGATTTTTAATTATGTAATCCGTAGTATCATATTTCGGTAATCCAGTGGCAAATTTCTGACCAAAGCTGAGTGCTTCCCGTTGTGTATCCGATAGTTGGAATTTGAATAAATTTGTTATTAGGTCTTTTCTGCCGATCTTGGACCATTTGCTATTATTAATGAGTTTGTTGACTTTGTTCTGTAAAACACGGACTTTCTTCTTATTATTATATTTGACTGATGTTTTTATTTCATTCCGTTCGTGTTTTTGTAGGTGACTTCCTGTCATATAAGCCTTATGGTAAAGAATAGCTTCTTCTTCTTCTAATTCCTGTATTGAATTTTTCAAAAATTCATGGGTATAAGGAGGGAATATATGGTGCGACGATTTGATGAACTTGTGTGAGCACTGAAGAATAACTTTTTCTTCAACACAATTTCTAAGAAAGTATTTCTTGTTTTTATATGAATTGGCGGATATTAGTTGTTTCCTGTATAGTATGAATATATGTGTGTGTAAGTATTTGTTTTCCATGTCGAAAAATATGAAAATTTCTCCGAGTTAACCAGTAGAGAGACAATATTTATGAATAAAAATGACAATAGCAAAACTGCTAATTGCTGACGCGTTTCGTCCAATGTGGACTTTATCAAAGCAAAATACGAAAATGAAATTAAATGAACAAAGTAACTAATAAAAACAAAAACAGAATGTACCTAGCAACTGGAATGTAGAGAAACGCTATTTTCATATTTTTAACTGAAAAATAACGTCAGTGATTGTCACGTGTGGAGAATATTGTCATTATATCTGTGTTGATGCATTCAACCATTTTCTTTTGATTTTATGAATCTGTTGTGTATATTTGTTTGTAAGAGCATTAATTTTGTTAAGAAAGGTGAAATAGGGAAAAAACCCGGGCGTAGATTAATATTTGGGTAATTTTCTATGGCGGCACAAAAGAGACCTCACAAAAAACAACTTAGCTAATGCACTAGTCATACATAGAAATAAATTCAACCATAATTTTGATTTTAAAAATGCTACACTCATAAAAAAAGAAAATAACTAACTCTGAAGGAAAATTCTGGAGAGTGCCGAGAAATGGAGAAATTTTCACACACACACACACACACACACACACACACACACACACACACACACATATATATATATATATATATATATATATATATATATATATATATATATATATAATTAAAAATAGAATTGCTATAGAGTAGCTAGCACCCCTTCATATTCTACCAGATGGACTGGCTCATAACCTTAAATAGTCTACGATTAAGGACTTAAATATTTGATTAATAAGTTCATTAATAAGTTCATTAAGAAAATGATACTAAGCTCATTAATATTCGGACTGATCTAACTTCGTTTGGCTATACAGTATTTGAACCTCCTCTATTCCTTGTAAGTTGTCTTGTTAATTGTTTTGTAACTTATTGTTCTGTGTTTTTTTGTATTTATCCATTAGCACTGGATAATGATGCTGAATAAATATATTAAGCACTTATTCTTCTCTGTGTATCATTCACCTCGACGATACAACATACACACACACACACACACATACACACACACACACACACACACACGCATATATATATATATATATATGTATGGTTTTGTGTGTCTCTCTGTGTGTGACAAAACGACAGTAATTTAAAAAATAACGTGCAGCAAAATATTGTTAACAATAATATATGCAATTGTATAAATAAAAGCAGATGTCCATTAGATGGTGTTCACAAAACTGAGGCAGTAATTTACAAATCAAAAGTAAGAAATAGAAATGGCCAGAAAAATATACATAAGGTGTACTGAAGGTGAATTTAAAAAGAGGTGGTACAATCATAAGTCATCTTTTAAGCTAGAAAGCTTTAGACATTCTACTAAACTAACCAACCATGTGTGGAAATTAAAGGAGAAAAAATATAAAAGATCCGATTGTAAGCGGGAGAATTAAAAAAAAGGTAATCCTTAACAACAATCATATCAACATCTGCAACTCTTGTCAACAAGAGAAATTAGCTATAATAACATTTCAGGACCAAAAAACCTTTAAAGCAGAGATCGAGATTGGAAATTATGACCCGTTGTATACATACTAAAGAGTTCCTTTTGAGTTCATATGAAGTGGGATAAAATAAAGGTATGTATATTTCAATGAATCCTCCAAGGATATATTTTCAATACACTTGATTTTCCCCTCCTCTTCCTCCACCATAACTTCTCCAACACCTCACGTCGTGCGCTTTTTCATTCTTGTATTTTTTTTAAATATAGCGTTCATAAATTTTTAATTTTTAAAAAGTAAAGCGTTAAGAAATCAACTGATCGAAATCGCCTGAAGATACCAAAAGGTTGAAACCAAGGTAGCGGAATCGGCAAATTTCCTAATTTTCTATACTTAAAAGCTCTACATGTTAAATCTCTACCTATTTTTTTTTTTTTTTTTTTTTACAGTTTTGCACAATTTAAAATTGAATAATTTATAAAGTTTTGAATCTTTCAAAGTTCAATTTCGATTAGATAATTTTTAGGGAATATTGTTATTAAGTAAAAATATATTTACTAATACTATATTTTAAAGCTTAATGCAATCTGAAGATTCGACTATTTTTAAACGAATTTCGATTTGTTTTATATATGTATATCGAATCAGAATTTCTGAAATATGGATGTACAAACCGATAAATATATTAATAAAAAGCCTTTCCCTTTTGGAAAAAAGAATACAAAGCCCTAGCGAAAATTGTCGTCTGCTACACCATAGATAATTATGTTCCCGTTCGGCGCTAAATCTGCCGTCAATAAATCGATTAACATGTCAGCAAAACAAGACTCGTGTTTAGGAAATGCTTATACACAACATTTTCTGCGATCAGTAAGAAAGACTTGTTTCAAATCAGATCAACTTAACTTTAAATTTGCTAATTTCCTTCAAATAACGTTTCAGAAATATATATTTTATTTTTGCAAAATTTTTAAAACGGAAAATTAAGTTTTGTCTACAAATGTCTAAAAAATGGCTTTCGTGATCGATTTTACTTGAAAAAAAAGGCAACTCTATTCCAATCAATACAGTTTCTGTTTGAAATAAAGTATTTTGCTTGTTGGATATCGTACATTTAATTTCTTTAGCTTTCATTGTAAACTTAATTTGAAAGCTTCGGAAAAGCTTTTTCATTTAAAAAAAAACAAAAAACAAATATTTTAAACCTTATGTATACCGAATTCGTGGAGGTAACTGACTTAAATCACCTCATGATAAATATATATATGTGTGTGTGTGCGTGTGTGTGTGCGTGCGTGTGCGCGTGTGCGCGTGCGTATGCGTGTGTGTAAATGTCTAAAAGTGCTGAATCTCAGGGCTAGAGCCTGTATAAATATAATAGTGGACAATGAAGTCATCACTGTGTGAAGGTAGTCTGTTTTCTCCTTGTTCGGAAACTTCAAGGCCATATATTTTGGGTGGTGGCTCAAATGCTGGTCAATGGAGCATTGGGTGTAGTAAGATCAAATATTCCAGTTTAACAATTTGATAATAAAATAAACCATATATATGCTAATAGTCGCTTATTATTTCTAAAAGAGAAACATTATCTGGTTTAATCCACCATACAACAAAACCGTTAAAACGAACATAGGCAAAATATTCCTAAACTTAATACAAAAACACTTCACTGAAACAAAAAAATTATCAAAAATATTTAACAAAAATAACGTAAAGATCAGTTACAGCTGTACAAAAAACATAACAGAAATAATCAAAAGCCACAACAAAAAAATGACACCCTACAAAAATGAAACCAAAGATCCAATATACAACTGCAGAAATAGAACAACATGTCCACTCCAGGGAAATTGCCAACTTACGAACACAATATACAAGGCCAAGGTAAGTGCAAACAACAACATAATGCACTACATCGGTGCCACCAAAATGAGGAATAACAATCACAACCTTTCATTCACCAACAGGAAATATTCGAACAGCACGACACTTTCTACATACATATGGCAGCAAAAAGACAAAAATATGACACCAACAATAAGTTGGGAAATATTGAAAAAAGCTCCTACCTACAGCAACATTACAAAAAATGCCTACTTTGCCAACACGAAAAAGTAGCAATAATATCACACAAACCTCAAAAGAATTTACGAAACAAAAAATCAGAGATAATCTCCAAATGTAGGCATGATAACAATTACCTATTATCCGAATTCATACCAAACGGATAAAAAAGACAAACCACCAACAATCAAAATTTAATTTCAAGATACCATCAAAATAATTGCATCTATCATTATTATCATTGCACCACCATTAGTAATCACTTTTACCACTTTACAATAACTATTAACTAATAATATTATCATTACCACCAACACCCAGCACCATCACTTACACATCACATCTACTATTAACATATAAATCCACTATAATCATTAACGTATATTACTCTCCCAGCATATTTAATACCATAACCCCCCCCCCCGCCACAAAAAAACAAAAAAAAACAATAAGATCAGATATAATTTCCATATGTAACCATGAAAAATAAATACTCATTACCAGGATTCATACCAAAATAAACAAATAAATATAGAAAATAAAATAAAATAAAACACCAACAACCACCCTTTAGTTCAAGCTAGTACCACAATAATTACATTTATAGGTTTTTATTATTCCCCCACCAACATTACTAATCACTACTAACAATTTACAA
>OZ010580.1:11365852-11425852 GCA_963932145.1 Acanthosepion lycidas | reverse complement strand
GCCAAAGGTATTAATCCTATGCTTCTCGCTCCAGCGATGGAATAAAATCAGGATAGACTGGGTTCTATAACCTTGGATAGCAACTGGTCTAGAAGGAAAACTCTGAATTCAAAACCTGTGGAGCGTCGTTTGGGGACCTTGTGGCACGTAATGCACCAGGTCTCTGTATTCGGCCCTTCAAAAAGTGTGATTGGTTCTGCACAAACCCTTTACCACTATAATCAAGTCATATGTGCTGATGTCTGGCTGTCGATTCCTAAGAACTGAACCTCTTCATCCACATACGTCGAAGGTGATGGGAGAGTCCACCATATATTACTAAATGGACTTAGTTCAACAATTATTTTAATATATTTTCGGTCTATACGTTATTTTGTTTATAGATACAAATATTTAAGTAAATACTCAGTTTATAATAAACAGTATTAACAGCATTTACCGGCCTGAATGTCAGGAAATTTTCATAGAATATATATATATATATATATATATATATATATATATATATATATATATATATTCAGAAAAATATGACAAACTGTCAAAAATTTGTGAGACGTTTCATCCATTAGGTTTTCATCGGACTGGACTTTGTTGACGTTGCTAAGTATATACATGCACACGAAACGAGAGACACAGGCAGTTTCAATATACATATACATATATATATATATATATATATATATATATATATATATATATATATATATATATATATATATATTTAAACTGCTTTCATTGAATAATATGACAAACTGTCAAAAATGTGTGAGACGTTTCATCCATTAAGATTTCATCGGACTGGACTTTGTTGACGTTGCTAAGTATATACATGCACACGAAACGAGAGACACAGGCAGTTTCAATATATATATATATATATATATATATATATATATATATATATATATATATATATATATATATATATTTAAACTGCTTTCATTGAATAATATAGAGATATTGTGGTTACTTTTTTCATATTGATCCTTTCTAGTTGTCTAATGAGTTTTTGATCTTAAGATAAAATTCATCAAGGGAAGAGCCATAATTTTTGTAACTACAATTCTTTCATATCTTTTTCAGTTGAATTTATTTCGCTTCCGAGGTATGTAAAAAATTCGACAGATTTTATTGATTCATCTGAGACAGTCTGTATTGAGCTGGTGACGGAATGACTCTGAAGTAAATGAAACAGACTCAATCAAAATTGAAACTCTTATTTTAGTTTCCACACCTCGAACCTTAACGCTACCCGCATATTCATCTCATTACATATATTGTTAAATGCTTGACATAAACTCATTTACATAACGACATTCGATGATTTTAACCGGCGTCGGATTTTTAAAAATCATTGATAATGGTATGAAATCAATTTTCCTTTTCCTAGACTGCTTCTTAGCCAAGGTAAGGGAGTCCAATTGATCCTGATATTTAAAACATTGCTGGAGAGAGATGAACTTATACTTTTTCTGTGACATTTTTTATTATTCGGTCGAGCTAGCTCGAATATTCATTACGGTCCTGCATCAAGGTTTGAAGGTTATTAGGGAGGCATTCTGTTTCATAACATAGCTAGTCAATTTAGGAGTCTCGTGGGAAATCAATTCGTCTTACTCCAGTAGATCACGCGTGAGTTCTTGTTTTGCTCGCCAGCAGTGCCCTACAATGTGCATTCTGTGTTCCTGTAAGATTGCAGAATTATCAGGTATGGGTCTATAGAGGTATAGTTGGGTGTTGTCTCTAGGAGATAAGTATAGTTCTCAGCATCCAAATGTAGGTTCCAAGCTTAGACTTTATCATTTTAGTTAATGTCCAGGCAGTGGCACCGTATATTAACACTGGCTCTACACCGGCTAAAAAGAATCTCCTCTTGAGGTTGTCTGGTAGATCAGATTTCTAGAAGACATCCATTTTATTCAAAGCAGCTCAGACGTTAGCTTGTCAGCCGTGTCCCACAAAGTGTATTCTGTGTTCACTTAAGATTGTAGAAATATCAAGAATTGTTCCATAGAGTTGGGATTAAGTTGGATGCTGTCTCCAAGAAGTATTAAGTATAGTTCTCAGCATCCAAATGTATATTCCGTCAAGCTTATATTTAGGGTTTTAGTTAATGTCCAAGGACTGACACAATACATTAAAACCGTCTCTACAGTGGCACCAAAGAGTTGTCTGGTAGATCAGATTTACAGATTATACCCATTATAATCAAGCCGGCTCAGACGTTATCTATGCGAATTTACACATCCTTTTCAGTAGAATTTATTTCGCTTCCGAGGTATGTAAAGCATTTAACAGATTTTATTGGTTTACCTGAGACATTTTGTATTGAGCCTTGTTCTTTGAAGCCTATGAATAAAGTATCTGTCTATATTTCTGAGATGACGTATTATGTACACTATTTACATTATTCAGTTAGATATTCCAACCACCTGAAGAAGGCCGGAGCGTAGAACGGCCGCGACATTGTGATAAATATGGCAACAAAGATGGGGACAATAGTCAGAATAATGTAAATAGTGTCTATGAATTAAGTTATAAAATTGAATTTATATGCTTTTAAACTGAATTCCTAGACTCTAAACCTGAAAACAAAAGATAGGAATTTTTGGAGAGTGATGGTCGTCTGCGTCTTGAAGGAACAAAGGATATAAAAGAATAAATAGCGAGAACCAGACCACTAAAAGCTGACGACTACCATTGGGATCACTACGCAGTCCTATTTTTAATTTTACTAACAGAAGTTTTATTCTATAGAAAGCTGATGAGAATCCTCTGGACTGAACATATGAGTACTACCGTTTTAGGAAAAATCAAAACAAAAAGGATATTTATAATTAGAATCAAGAAAATGATAATTGAAGTTTCTAGGATACATAATGAGGAAAGAAGGCTTCGAGATTTTGACACTTACAGGACATACTGAAGGCATGATGGACAGACAAGAGCAGCGAATAACCTATCTATCGTGTTTGTGTTAATCGTTGGTATAACTATGATGAGGAGAGACAGTAAAAAGACAATGTTAGAGCTATAAAAATGGTTTTGGAGAGCCATGATCGTTCGCGTCCTGAAGGGACACGATACGGAGAAGAAAAAGAAGTTGTGTGGATAATTTTTTGGTCGTATTCCCTGTTGTTTAAGTCACTTGGCAAATAAGACATTTGAAGTCAGTTCTAAAACGCAAAAGTAATAAGGAATATAATTGACATCTTTGTTCTCAAATTTCTTCAGTTTTCTCAAAACACCGAGGAATTTTTCCACCTTGGTATTTTTAAAAAAGGTATCACCCTATGCAATACTATAAAGCCACTAAGACACAAGCGGTTACAGGTTGTGGAAGAATAAGGAACACAAACATTAATAATTGAGCGGGAAGAGAAAAGAGTAATCAAAAACGCAGTAGAGAGCGATTAAGACTGAATTTAAATTTTTGAAGATTAAAATTGACTGGAAAGCATGGAGCCGGAAAGGAGTGTGAGAAAAGAAACAGTTGGCATAAAATCCGCGGTTACATCTCGCCAGCTCACCTGTAAATTGATCTCGACGCCAGATTAGTACTGCGCTTAAATTCAAAACGTCTAGGTACGCCATAGCGCGGAGTTCATCCGAGAAATTTCCATGAAAATATTTATAGAAAAAAAACACGGGGAGGCGATGAAGCCGAGCTGCCAGACCAGGACCAATAATATTGCTGATTCTTCTTTGGATTTTATCAAGGAACTCATGGTAAATAGCAGGGGCACTGGACCATATGTGGCAGCAATATTCTAAGAATGGATGAATGTTAGACTTATAGATATGTAAGATAGATTCCGGTTTGGTTTGGTCTGTTTTGTCTTACGGCATATCAACCACAATGACAAAATTCTTACTGGTGGTAACATTTTGTTTTGTCAAAAATCTGTTTCTGGTAATAATTTTTTTTTCAAAAATGTGTTGCTGGTAATAATATTTTTCAAGAAAAATATTGCTGGTAATATTTTTTCCTGAAAAATGTATAGCTGGTGATACTTTTAAAAAAAATATATTACTGGTAATATTTTTTACAAAAACGTATTGCTGGTAATATTTTTTTTTAAAAATGTATTGGTGGTAATAATTTTTTACGGTATAAAATTGATGTTATGTAGAGAAGTAACGGTTATCCCTAGATTAGAACAAAATTGTAGTGATCGGGCAGACGTCCTATCGGGAGTCCGTTTCCATAAAGCAGCAGTTCCTGGGAAGAAGCTGTTCGATTAGAAATTCTTACTAAACCTTCTTAATACGAAAACAATGAGGATGATTCATCCTTGTGTATGTGTCATGTCGGGTCCCAATTGTAAAGGTCAGGGTTGATAGAACCAAGCTCGTCAGCAAACCTGACATGTGAATAGCGTTAGTGTAGCGAGAGGCTGGCGAAGTTTCATCTGTTTCTTTTATTATCTTCATCCTTCATTATTATCATTTGTGTATGTTATGTTTCTTGCCTTGTATCCCTGCCGAGCAGGCCCAAACTATGGTCTTTAGGCACTATAGGAGAATTCTCGTTAAATTGATAGCACTTTTCTTAGTATAGGGGATGTTCCTTGTAGGGCGATCTTCTGGGAAACTTGTATGTTGATGCTAGCTGAGACACTGTCAGTAAAATTGCCCTTTCCTTTTCTCACGAAGCCCAAAGCTCCGATTACTACAGTCTCAGTCTTCATTCCCCACATCCTGTTAATCTCGATCTCCGTGTCCTTGTATTCGGACAATTTCTCGATAACTGTCGTGGAGGTGTTTCTCTCAGATGGTACTTTATTATTATTATTATTTTTATTTTTTTTGCTTTCTGGCGTTTCCACATTTCTTTCCGGGTCCCGCCCATGGACCTAAGGTTAGAAATGGCATCATGACACTTTTCACTGACAAAAAAAAAAAAAAAAATAAAATAAAAATTACATAGATAAAGCCCTTCGTAAAGTGTGGGCTGTACTTGTCAGAACAATTTTTGTATCTCCTTGAGGAATGGACTTCCAGGAATCCCTTCAATTAGTCTACTGCAATCTTTTCCAACCAGTCCTAGGGCTCCAGCTACAACAAGGATCGTTGATGTTCCCATATGCCACATTTTCGAGATTTCTATTTCAAGGTTCTTGTATTTTTACAGCTTTTTGAATATCTTCAGATACATTGCAGTCAACAGGGACTGCCATATCAATAAGGAGGCACCGTTTTTTATAAGGAGGCACAATTTTTTATTATTATTACTATTATTATTATTATTATTATTATTATTATTATTATTATTATTATTATTATTATTATTTCCTTATATTTCTGTCGTACACACATTTCCTTCCGCGTTCCAACAGGAGACCCAAGGTCGGAGATGGCTTCATAACATTTTCACTAATCATTTTTGTAAAAACAAAAGAGAAATATCACACACATTTAAATAGACAAATCTCTTCGTAATGTGTAAACTGTAATTATTTGTACAATTTTTGGTATTTCTTTAAGCTATGAGATACCGGGAATCCCCTAATTTACTCAATGGAATGATGATAGATGATAGATCCAAAAGATGAGTTCCTTGTTATTTCCAGGATATTTTCATTTTTAGGATTTTATTATAGCTTGCTTGATTAACATTATTCTTGGTTATATTTTTCTATTATTATTATTATTATTATTATTATTATTATTATTATTATTATTATTATTATTATTTTTCTATTATTATTATTATTATTATTATTATCAATAAAATGACGCTAGGGTAGCAAATATAAAGATAACCTGACAGCGATTCTAATAAGTCTATATTAGCTACATGAATCACAGCCAAATGTGTCTGATATGGTGACACGCTGTGCAAAGGCTGCGTTTAAAGTAGCAGTTTGATATACCTTCAGTCCACTGAAAAAGCCTCACGTCGAGAACGTTTCCAAGTTTCTAGATGTAACTGGCAAACAGCCTTGGTTGTACAATCCTTCAAACTTAATAAAGGACTGCTATTTCGACACTTTCTCCCTCTACTCTCGCTCATGAACAGATATGTATATTGCCTCATCTCAGGAGACATTACCACCGGTTATGGCCAAGAAACTGACGAGCAAATATATCAGGTACTGAAATGATTATTTCCTTGTAGCTTATCGAAATTCATTAAAGAAAAAATCTTCCAGTCAGTTAAGATCATAAGTCATGAGAGTCGGATCTGGTGTAGCATCAAACCAGCATTATTATCATCATCCTTCCTCTTGTTCTTCTTCTTGTTCTTCTTCTTCTTCTTGTTCTTGTTCTTCTTCTTCTTCTTCTTCTTCTTCTTCTTCTTATTATTATTGTTATTATTATTTTCTTTTTTGGCAATTTTGGTAAGCGTAGT
The DNA here is from genome assembly GCA_963932145.1 of Acanthosepion lycidas. NCBI lineage: Eukaryota > Metazoa > Mollusca > Cephalopoda > Sepiida > Sepiidae > Acanthosepion > Acanthosepion lycidas. The sequence goes on along the minus strand of OZ010580.1, from coordinate 11,419,494 downwards.
TCACCCAAGAATTATGTCAGCTAATCAGATATGCTTCCACGAGTATCAGACTTGTAATTTACAGGATCGAATCGAATTGGACAAAACGGTGTCTGATTATCTGCAATTTTTTTATTTTATTTAACCAAAAACTCTCTTTGGCCGGAGAGACAAGATGTCTCCTTTCCAGTGCCACGGTCGGTATTTACAGATGATAGTCCTCATATCCCTACATGTCCACTTGAATTAGACGCCTCGTACCTCGGGGATAATGGTAAATGCAAGGTAAAAAAAACAAACAAAAAACCTAAGGTGAAATGGCGGATAATTCCAGGCTCATGGGAATCTAGAGATGGTTACAAAAAAAAAAAAAAAAAAAAAAAATGTCTGTTGTGTGGTGTATTGTAATGATTATTATTTTCACTATTTACGTTATTCGGACTATTGTCCTCATCTTTGTCGCAATATTTATTACAACGTTTCAGCCGTTGCACGCTCCGGCCTTCTTCAGGTGGCTAAAATATCGAACTGAACCCTTTATTTCGCTCGCTGGGGTAAACTGTTCTAGTTCTACGTGCATGTTTAATGGATGTCAGTTATCAGTTATCTCCTGTTAATTCCACTCTCCAAATTCTCCACTGCCTTAAGCGAGTAATGAACGCAGACTCTTTGGATCCTGTCACTCAAGGACACATGGCTCAGTGGATAAATGTGTCATTTAGATCCAGTGATAGGACCCAAACAGTGTGAGTTCAATACCCAGTTAAGTCAGTGGAGAAATTTCAGAGGGGAATTAATAGGAGATAACTGAAATCCATTAAACATGGCCCGTGGAACTAGGACAGTCTACCCTAGTGAGCAAAATAAAGGGTTCAGTTCGATATTCATTCCAACCACCTGAAGAAGGCCGCAGCGTACAACAGCCCTAACGTTCTAATAAATATGGCGACAAAGATGAGGGCAATAGTCCGAATAATTTAAATAATGTACATAATACATCATCTCAGAAATATAGACAGACACGAAAGGTCCGAAACGTTGTAATAAATATGGCAACAAAGATGAGAACAATAGTCCGAATAATGTAAATAATGTACATAATACCTCATATCAGAAATATAGACAGATACTGAAAGGCCGAAACGTTGTAATAAACGTGGCGACAAAGATGAGAACAATAGTCCGAATAATGTAAATAGTGTACATAATACCTCATCTCAGAAATATAGACAGATGCTGAAGGCTCGAAACGTTGTAATAAATATGGCGACAAAGAGGAGGACAATAGTCCGAATAATGTAAATCGTTTACATAATACCTCATCTCAGAATTATAGACAGATGCTGAAGGCCCGAAACGTTGTAATAAATATGGCGACAAAAATGAGGACAATAGTCCGAATAATGTAAATAATGTACATAATACCTCATCTCAGAAATATAGACAGATACTGAAAGGCCGAAACGTTGTAATAAATATGGCGACAAAGATGAGGACAATAGTCCGAATAATGTAAATAATGTACATAATACCTCATCTCAGAAATATAGACAGATACTGAAAGGCCGAAACGTTGTAATAAATATGGCGACAAAGATGAGGACAATAGTCCGAATAATGTAAATAATGTACATAATACCTCATCTCAGAAATATAGACAGATACTGAAAGGCCGAAACGTTGTAATAAATATGGCGACAAAGATGAGGACAATAGTCCGAATAATGTAAATAATGTACATAATACCTCATCTCAGAAATATAGACAGATACTGAAAGGCCGAAACGTTGTAATAAATATGGCGACAAAGTTGAGGACAATAGTCCGAATAATGTAAATAATGTACATAATATCTCATATCAGAAATATAGACAGATACTGAAAGGCCGAAACGTTGTAATAAATATGGCGACAAAGTTGAGGACAATAGTCCGAATAATGTAAATAATGTACATAATACCTCATCTCAGAAATATAGACAGATACTGAAAGGCCGAAACGTTGTAATAAATATGGCGACAAAGTTGAGGACAATAGTCCGAATAATGTAAATAATGTACATAATACCTCATATCAGAAATATAGACAGATACTGAAAGGCCGAAACGTTGTAATAAACGTGGCGACAAAGATGAGAACAATAGTCCGAATAATGTAAATAGTGTACATAATACCTCATCTCAGAAATATAGACAGATGCTGAAGGCTCGAAACGTTGTAATAAATATGGCGACAAAGAGGAGGACAATAGTCCGAATAATGTAAATCGTTTACATAATACCTCATCTCAGAATTATAGACAGATGCTGAAGGCCCGAAACGTTGTAATAAATATGGCGACAAAAATGAGGACAATAGTCCGAATAATGTAAATAATGTACATAATACCTCATCTCAGAAATATAGACAGATACTGAAAGGCCGAAACGTTGTAATAAATATGGCGACAAAGATGAGGACAATAGTCCGAATAATGTAAATAATGTACATAATACCTCATCTCAGAAATATAGACAGATACTGAAAGGCCGAAACGTTGTAATAAATATGGCGACAAAGATGAGGACAATAGTCCGAATAATGTAAATAATGTACATAATACCTCATCTCAGAAATATAGACAGATACTGAAAGGCCGAAACGTTGTAATAAATATGGCGACAAAGATGAGGACAATAGTCCGAATAATGTAAATAATGTACATAATACCTCATCTCAGAAATATAGACAGATACTGAAAGGCCGAAACGTTGTAATAAATATGGCGACAAAGATGAGGACAATAGTCCGAATAATGTAAATAATGTACATAATACCTCATCTCAGAAATATAGACAGATACTGAAAGGCCGAAACGTTGTAATAAATATGGCGACAAAGTTGAGGACAATAGTCCGAATAATGTAAATAATGTACATAATACCTCATCTCAGAAATATAGACAGATACTGAAAGGCCGAAACGTTGTAATAAATATGGCGACAAAGTTGAGGACAATAGTCCGAATAATGTAAATAATGTACATAATACCTCATCTCAGAAATATAGACAGATACTGAAAGGCCGAAACGTTGTAATAAATATGGCGACAAAGATGAGGACAATAGTCTGAATAATGTAAATAATGTACATAATATCTCATATCAGAAATATAGACAGATACTGAAAGGCCGAAATGTTGTAATAAATATGGCGACAAAGATGAGGACAATAGTCCGAATAATGTAAATAATGTACATAATACCTCATCTCAGAAATATAGACAGATACTGAAAGGCCGAAACGTTGTAATAAATATGGCGACAAAGATGAGGACAATAGTCCGAATAATGTAAATAATGTACATAATACCTCATCTCAGAAATATAGACAGATACTGAAAGGCCGAAACGTTGTAATAAATATGGCGACAAAGTTGAGGACAATAGTCCGAATAATGTAAATAATGTACATAATACCTCATCTCAGAAATATAGACAGATACTGAAAGGCCGAAACGTTGTAATAAATATGGCGACAAAGTTGAGGACAATAGTCCGAATAATGTAAATAATGTACATAATACCTCATATCAGAAATATAGACAGATACTGAAAGGCCGAAACGTTGTAATAAATATGGCGACAAAGATGAGGACAATAGTCTGAATAATGTAAATAATGTACATAATATCTCATATCAGAAATATAGACAGATACTGAAAGGCCGAAATGTTGTAATAAATATGGCGACAAAGATGAGGACAATAGTCCGAATAATGTAAATAATGTACATAATACCTCATCTCAGAAATATAGACAGATACTGAAAGGCCGAAACGTTGTAATAAATATGGCGACAAAGATGAGGACAATAGTCCGAATAATGTAAATAATGTACATAATACCTCATCTCAGAAATATAGACAGATACTGAAAGGCCGAAACGTTGTAATAAATATGGCGACAAAGATGAGGACAATAGTCCGAATAATGTAAATAATGTACATAATACCTCATCTCAGAAATATAGACAGATACTGAAAGGCCGAAACGTTGTAATAAATATGGCGACAAAGATGAGGACAATAGTCCGAATAATGTAAATAATGTACATAATACCTCATCTCAGAAATATAGACAGATACTGAAAGGCCGAAACGTTGTAATAAATATGGCGACAAAGATGAGGACAATAGTCCGAATAATGTAAATAATGTACATAATACCTCATCTCAGAAATATAGACAGATACTGAAAGGCCGAAACGTTGTAATAAATATGGCGACAAAGATGAGGACAATAGTCCGAATAATGTAAATAATGTACATAATACCTCATCTCAGAAATATAGACAGATACTGAAAGGCCGAAACGTTGTAATAAATATGGCGACAAAGATGAGGACAATAGTCCGAATAATGTAAATAATGTACATAATACCTCATCTCAGAAATATAGACAGATACTGAAAGGCCGAAACGTTGTAATAAATATGGCGACAAAGATGAGGACAATAGTCCGAATAATGTAAATAATGTACATAATATCTCATCTCAGAAATATAGACAGATACTGAAAGGCCGAAACGTTGTAATAAATATGGCGACAAAGATGAGGACAATAGTCCGAATAATGTAAATAATGTACATAATACCTCATCTCGGAAATATAGACACATACTGAAACGCCGAAACGTTGTCATAAATATGGCGACAAAGATGAGGACAATAGTCCGAATAATGTAAATAATGTACATAATACCTCATCTCAGAAATATAGACAGATACTGAAAGGCCGAAACGTTGTAATAAATATGGCGACAAAGATGAGGACAATAGTCCGAATAATGTAAATAATGTACATAATACCTCATCTCAGAAATATAGACAGATACTGAAAGGCCGAAACGTTGTAATAAATATGGCGACAAAGATGAGGACAATAGTCCGAATAATGTAAATAATGTACATAATATCTCATCTCAGAAATATAGACAGATACTGAAAGGCCGAAACGTTGTAATAAATATGGCGACAAAGATGAGGACAATAGTCCGAATAATGTAAATAATGTACATAATACCTCATCTCGGAAATATAGACACATACTGAAACGCCGAAACGTTGTCATAAATATGGCGACAAAGATGAGGACAATAGTCCGAATAATGTAAATAATGTACATAATACCTCATCTCAGAAATATAGACACATACTGAAACGCCGAAACGTTGTCATAAATATGGCGACAAAGATGAGGACAATAGTCCGAATAATGTAAATAATGTACATAATACCTCATCTCAGAAATATAGACAGATACTGAAAGGCCGAAACGTTGTAATAAATATGGCGACAAAGATGAGGACAATAGTCCGAATAATGTAAATAATGTACATAATACCTCATCTCAGAAATATAGACAGATACTGAAAGGCCGAAACGTTGTAATAAATATGGCGACAAAGATGAGGACAATAGTCCGAATAATGTAAATAATGTACATAATATCTCATCTCAGAAATATAGACAGATACTGAAAGGCCGAAACGTTGTAATAAATATGGCGACAAAGATGAGGACAATAGTCCGAATAATGTAAATAATGTACATAATATCTCATCTCAGAAATATAGACAGATACTGAAAGGCCGAAACGTTGTAATAAATATGGCGACAAAGATGAGGACAATAGTCCGAATAATGTAAATAATGTACATAATACCTCATCTCGGAAATATAGACACATACTGAAACGCCGAAACGTTGTCATAAATATGGCGACAAAGATGAGGACAATAGTCCGAATAATGTAAATAATGTACATAATACCTCATCTCAGAAATATAGACAGATACTGAAAGGCCGAAACTTTGTAATAAATATGGCGACAAAGATGAGGACAATAGTCCGAATAATGTAAATAATGTACATAATATCTCATCTCAGAAATATAGACAGATACTGAAAGGCCGAAACGTTGTAATAAATATGGCGACAAAGATGAGGACAATAGTCCGAATAATGTAAATAATGTACATAATATCTCATCTCAGAAATATAGACAGATACTGAAAGGCCGAAACGTTGTAATAAATATGGCGACAAAGATGAGGACAATAGTCCGAATAATGTAAATAATGTACATAATACCTCATCTCGGAAATATAGACACATACTGAAACGCCGAAACGTTGTCATAAATATGGCGACAAAGATGAGGACAATAGTCCGAATAATGTAAATAATGTACATAATACCTCATCTCAGAAATATAGACACATACTGAAACGCCGAAACGTTGTCATAAATATGGCGACAAAGATGAGGACAATAGTCCGAATAATGTAAATAATGTACATAATACCTCATCTCAGAAATATAGACAGATACTGAAAGGCCGAAACGTTGTAATAAATATGGCGACAAAGATGAGGACAATAGTCCGAATAATGTAAATAATGTACATAATACCTCATCTCAGAAATATAGACAGATACTGAAAGGCCGAAACGTTGTAATAAATATGGCGACAAAGATGAGGACAATAGTCCGAATAATGTAAATAATGTACATAATATCTCATCTCAGAAATATAGACAGATACTGAAAGGCCGAAACGTTGTAATAAATATGGCGACAAAGATGAGGACAATAGTCCGAATAATGTAAATAATGTACATAATACCTCATCTCGGAAATATAGACACATACTGAAACGCCGAAACGTTGTCATAAATATGGCGACAAAGATGAGGACAATAGTCCGAATAATGTAAATAATGTACATAATACCTCATCTCGGAAATATAGACACATACTGAAACGCCGAAACGTTGTCATAAATATGGCGACAAAGATGAAGACAATAGTCCGAATAATGTAAATAATGTACATAATACCTCATCTCAGAAATATAGACAGATACTGAAAGGCCGAAACGTTGTAATAAATATGGCGACAAAGATGAGGACAATAGTCCGAATAATGTAAATAATGTACATAATACCTCATCTCGGAAATATAGACAGATACTGAAAGGCCGAAACGTTGTAATAAATATGGCGACAAAGATGAGGACAATAGTCCGAATAATGTAAATAATGTACATAATACCTCATCTCGGAAATATAGACACATACTGAAACGCCGAAACGTTGTCATAAATATGGCGACAAAGATGAGGACAATAGTCCGAATAATGTAAATAATGTACATAATACCTCATCTCGGAAATATAGACACATACTGAAACGCCGAAACGTTGTCATAAATATGGCGACAAAGATGAGGACAATAGTCCGAATAATGTAAATAATGTACATAATACCTCATCTCAGAAATATAGACAGATACTGAAAGGCCGAAACGTTGTAATAAATATGGCGACAAAGATGAGGACAATAGTCCGAATAATGTAAATAATGTACATAATACCTCATCTCAGAAATATAGACAGATACTGAAAGGCCGAAACGTTGTAATAAATATGGCGACAAAGATGAGGACAATAGTCCGAATAATGTAAATAATGTACATAATATCTCATATCAGAAATATAGACAGATACTGAAAGGCCGAAACGTTGTAATAAATATGGCGACAAAGATGAGGACAATAGTCCGAATAATGTAAATAATGTACATAATACCTCATCTCAGAAATATAGACAGATAATTATTTTATTTTAAGATTTACTTTACCTCTATTTTCTTTCTTATATTTTTACGAATTATACTTTATTTCTTGATATATTTGCTTTTATTACAACGTAGCTTAATAAATTACATTATTAAAATTGATTTTATTCTAATATATAAATATATTCATATGAAGTTTAATTATGTTGCAATAAAAATACATATTTTTCTCCCGGCTGTTCTTGTGATACGTATAGACATCTTTAGAAACAAGGATATTTTGTTAAAAACAAGATTTGGTTTGGTTTGTTGTGTTTTACAGCATATAAAAATCAATGGGTTATTTAATGCCGGCATTTTCCCTGGTAATATTTTGTTTTGTCAAAAATCTATTTCTGGCAATATTTTTCCCTCAAAAATGTATAGCTCGTAATATTATTTTAATGTATTGCTGGTAATATTTTTTTTCTTCAAAACTTTATCTCTGGTAATAATTTTTTAGAAAATATATCTGGTATTAAAGCATATTGTTACACTGTTATAATGCTTTTTACCTCTGTTTCTGGGTTAACTATTTGCCCATAGCTGGGAACCTAACAGGAGCTAACATCCTCGCTCAGGGTGGATCTGGGAACACCAGAAATTAAGAGATGGTTCCACGCTCCTCAAAAACCTCCTGATCAGAGGCCTTGCTGCCGGACGTAGTTTATCGTCATACCCAGGACGCGGATGTAGTTTATCGTCATACTCAGGACAGAGAAACAAGAATAAGAACAAAAAAAAAAAAAATCAAAGAGAAAGAAATTTCGGAACAGCTCTTGAATACCTAACCTGATATGCGAGGGTGGAATGAAAAGTTAATAGAAATGAAGTAGCGATACTGGAGAAGGCCAAATGGGTTTTGCGTTTTTTTAAATTAGAAAATCAACATTGCGCTCGATGTGAAAGCTGGGATTTGATGGGATAAATAGATCACCCACGTATGACAGTGAATGCTGGATAACTTGTTCAGAGTTGACTTGAAGCAGGGGATGCGTGGTTTCACTAAAGAATAGTTCAAATAACTTAGACGGCGCATGTGAGCAATGAGGAAACGCACACTGGGAAAGTGGAAGAGACAATTAACATTTCTGGGACACAGTTTCAGAAACGAACAGATACAGAAATTGACACTCACTGGATAGACTGACGGTAAGATTGACAGAGGTGAGCTGCCAGTTTCCGACCTAACGAGCTTGCGTAAATGAATAGCAGAACATGAGCTGAGTGGGATAATAAAGGGATACAACCATTGTTTATCGCTGCTAGCAATACGAAGTTGTGGAGGTCTATGATCACCAATATGGTAGTTTAAGAGGAAGATTGAGTGTATGTGTGTGTGTGTGAGAGAGAGAGAGAGAGAGAGAGAGGGAGAGAGAGAGAGAAAGTGAGAGAGAGGGTTGGGGTACCGTTCGTGTCCGTTCTCTTATTAGATTCGTGCTGAGGCAAAGACAGAGAAGATTTAAAATGTTTTTCGTCATATAATTGACCGCGGGAAGAAACAAGGCAATATCAGAAATGGACACGCAAATTTGTCATATCAATTACACACTTTAGCCTGCTGAAAGAGATCTTGTTTTACTGTTTGCAACAACCAGATCCGAGCCAAAGATGCAGTAAGTACCAGTCTCCTCCTACTATCCTTTACCTTTACGAGAACCAGATCGGACCGAATAAGGAGTGCTGCCCAGTCTCCATTTTCCAGTCTCAATAGAGTCGAAAAGCGGCTCCTTTGTGAGGGATTAATTATTTCCCGTTCTATAAACCATTTTCAATTATTTGCAATGATTCTTATCCCCCGGTTAGCGATATGCAAAAAACCAACAGAGTTTACAAATTCAAGTGCACTTTGGGGGATTGTATCTCTAACGAAAGAAACGACGCGTGACCCCACATTTGAATGATAACTCTAACATTTTTAGGCATTTAAAACAACATGCCTGGCCGCATACACATTTCCGGAAAATCCTTGTTAAAAACTCAACTATACTTAAACATGAAAACAATAAACAAAAACTAAAAATTCTTGAAGCTATATACATAAAACAGTTTAAACCTAACCTGAACTAAATAAACTATGGAATCTCTACAAATATTCTTAAATACCTATAACGGTCCCATACTTAATAGTTCTCGTTTTCACTCTAGCGTGGTCGTGTGTGACGTCATGACCTGCGGTGCGATTGTCGCTTCCAGCTTCTTATATGCACGAGTTTGTCGTTGCTTGGAAATCTTCCATGTAAACAGAAACAGACTATCATCACTGTTTTGTCCGTGTATTGCTTAATATATTGTAATGTAATTGTCATCTTTGATAATGGCTTATGTAAGCTGAAAGCTTAGATAGGATTGAAAAATATGTATCAATATTATAATTTTCTTTCTTCGTTTAATGATAATGTTATTAAGCTTATCAGACGTTATGAAAAGAATTTACATAAATAAATAGACAATACTTGTCTATATTACTTAATGAAACATGTATCAATGAAAAAAAGCTACCTATATATATATATATATATATATATATTGTTGCTGTTACTAAATGAGACAGGTGATGCTGCTTTTCCTCTTGTACATCTATCAAATTTCTTTCAAGGAAAGCTTAGATAGTTTTCCTACTATTTTCTATATTTTTTCTGCATTTGTTAAATCTGAAATACAAGATTAATATATATATATATATATATATATATATATATATATATATATATATATATATATATATATATGTATGAAGAAATATCTTAAGGTGTGCTATATTTATGGGATAAAGTGCTCAATATCAGAGATAGAGCGTGTGTAAATATAAAAGTGAACATAGAAGTCAACACTTAGAGGCGACAGTCTGTTTCATGCTATATGCAATCGTCAGGCCACATGTGTTGTTATTTTTCTCGGCTATTTATATATTAGGTTGATGCAAAAATAATGACGTAATAATGTCGTTTTTTGACGTTAAAAAATACGTCAAAAACGACATTATTACGTCATTATTTTTGCACCAACCTAATATATACGGGTCAGTGGTGCATTGTGGGTAGTCTATTATGGCGGTTATTTTATCGGAAGTCGTTTATTTATTTATTTGGGTTAAATTATTTTGCTTGTTTTTATTTTTATTTGTTGTTTCTTATTTTATTTATTTATTTACTTTTTTAATCGGTGTTTTTATTAACGTAGTAAAAATTTGTTTATATCACTTATTTAATAGTTTTGTTTTGGTTTGAGAATTTAATTAAAACTATTTCTTCGGTTTGGGGGTTGATTGTTGTAGTTTATTCTAACTATTATTTTGGCAGGAACAGTTTTTAATTTGTGTTGATTTGGGTTGGATATCTTTATTTGTTTTTTCTAACGGTAACTTTATCGGGATTGGTTTGTTTATTTATTTACTTGGATGAATTTAGGTCAATTTATTTTACTTGTATATTTTTCTCTTTTCGGTTTTCGATTTTTAAGTAACGTAGTATTTATTAATTAATTTTTTATTTTTATTATTATTATTATTTTTATTTATTTTTATTTTTTATCGTTATATAACAGTTATAGTTATTTTTTCGTCCGATTTTTTGGTTTGATTTTTTAGTCTAACTAATATTTTGCTGATAATATTTTGCTAATTGTTTATTATTTACTTTAATTATTTGGGTTCGTTTTGTTGTTGTTATTATTATTATTATTATTATTATTATTATTATTATTATTATTATTATTATTATTATTATTCTATTTCGTCTATTCTAACAGGTGTGATTTGGTAATTTGTTTGGATTAATTAATTTTGCTTATTTTATTGTTATTTTGTTTATTTGTTTATTTATTTGCTTTTATTTTATTTTTTCTGCTTTCAATTTTTAAGTAACGTAGTAAAAATTTGTTTGCATGTCTGCATTTTGAGATGAGCTCGGATCTTTTATTCAATAATTTATTTTGGTCTGGGAAAGTAATGATAGCTATTTTTTCCTCCAAGCAAAGTTTGCAAGTTTTTGATTGGTTGTTGGAAGCTGATGATCTTTTCCTTATTTTCCAAGATATTTTTAGTGTGATGTGCGTTTTGTTTTTAATTTCCCAGATATACTTAGAAAGCATTGTGCTGTTCGCATATTTACTATTTGTAAAAGATGTTTTGCGTGTATAATTTCTTTGTTTACAGATGCATGGGAAGTTTTTAGTAAGTTTTTCGTAAGTTTCACTATTTATAACTTTCACGGCTAAGACCCGTCATGCTACGCATACCATTGGTGAGATGTAAATTTCCCTCGAGCAGCTTCTTACCACGAATCTCTACTTTGAAGAAATAACTCCAGAGAGTCTTTTCAAGCCAAGGATTAACCGTCATCTTCTTATCCGCATAAATTGTGACTCTTACCACTTGTTAGCTGATTTACTTATCGGCATATCAACTTCTTATGGTTCATTTAGTGCTAAAATTTACTTTTTTCTTGAGGTTTTGGAGAAATAAAAATACAATATGTTATTCTGTTTTCACAATCGAATACATGTTAGATAATACTCAGCTTTTGTGCATAAACAAATTACAAGAGGCATTATAATATGTTTTATTTTTTTTAAGTTATATTTTGGAATACGGTCTGATTTAAGAAATTGTAAGATATTATATGGATTACGGTTATGAAAGTTCATGTTGGTTGATTTTGTTTAGCGGCATATCAACACCTCTATGGGTTATTTAATGCCGAAATCTAAATATTTTCATGGCTTCAACTAAATATTTTAAACGTAAGTATATGCCTTCAACTACAGGTAAAATGTATTGCCGATTATATATTGTTGGTCTTTTTATATAAAAATGTATTGTGGGTATTTTTACTATTAAATACTTTCATTGTGTTCTTGTTTGAGGTGAGGGTGCTCGCTATTTGTCTAGAGCTGGGATTCTAACAGACGATACAACGCCGGGTCAGAGTAGACCTGGGAACAACAGCAAATAAGATCTTACCCCTTACTCGCTAACCCTCTACCTCGAGTGGCTCTTGAGCTTTGTACAGGGTGAACATTATTGGAGAAAATTCTATAAGCCGGATTGGGTGACCAATTTGAAACTTTATTCTTTTTATTATTGAATGAAAGAGCGGTGCGTCAATAAAATTGAGGTGATATTATAAATATACCAAGCCAGATATGCCTACCTTGACATCCCAGTCTGACAAAAGTAGGGCACATTAATCACAACGACACGAGAAGCTATAAATATGGTTATTTTGAAAAGTGTTTGTTGTAGAAATTATTTTCCTGGTTATTATTTCATTACACGTTTTTATGTCATTTTATCAACGTTGCTTTTTAGAATAAACAGTTTCGTCATTTTTATATTTTTACGAGCTATACGCTCGCTTATTATTGCCGCTTTTTATCACACCTTTGCCTGATAAGCTCTTTGGTCGCGAGAGGAAAATGGTAAAATAGGAAATGAAGACGTAGTTTCTCATCAAACAAATTTACGGTTGTGGATTTAAGTTATGAACTTGACCGGTTACCTTTGTAATTACTTTGATCGGTAGACTAAGTAAGTGCCATTCACATTGACACGATAAGTAATAATTAGAGAATTAGTTCGGAGGATATTTTCTACTACACCCACTGTATCAGTTTCTATCTATCTATCTATCTATCTATCTATCTATCTATCTATCTATCTATCTATCCCCCTTGCATCCTGTTCATATCTATTTATCTGTACCTTTCTGTTCACATCTAACTCTGTTCATATCTATCTATCTATCTATCTATTTTGGATCTATCTATCTATCTATCTATCTATCTATCTATCTATCTATCTACCTGTCTGTATACATCAGCGATTGGCAACTGATCTCTCTTCCGATCCAGCACATAGTACCTAGTAAGTTAAAAACTAGCTGTTTACATTCAGTGCATCGATAATCAACCTAGTTACATCCCATGAACATAACAAATAAAAATTAAAATGAGTTTTGAAACCTAATTGGTTAATCAGGACAAACCCACAAGCCTCATTTTAATTTTGATTTGTTTTTATTTGATTTTGAAATTTAAAAATAATATTTTACTCACCAGTTATTAGGTTGGTGCAAAAATAATGTCGTTTTTCTTTTGAAGTTGAACGTCAAAAAACGACATTATATAATATTTGCCATCACCTGAGGAGGCAGAAAGTTAGTGCTGAAACATGAAAGCTATTGTGTAGAGATTTTTAAAATCTTTTTGCTTTACTCTCATATAATAAATAATATAATTATATTTATGATCTCGTATGATAAATAACATTAAGCTGTACACTGTATTAAGCCCATTATTAAAAATTGAATCCATTTTTCTTATATATATATATATATATATATATATATATATATATATATATATATATATATATATATATATATATATATATATGTATGTATGTATGTATGTATGTATGTATGTGTATAAAAATAAATAAAAAAAATAAATAAATAATAATAATAATATATATTCACAGAAAATATTCGTTCTCCGACACGATTCGAACCTGTATCCTATACGGAAGTGTCATTTATCCTGACGTGCTCTTGACTGATGGAGTCACAGAGAATCGTTCCATTACCAAAGTCGAATTTACTGCCTTTAATTTACTGGTAGTTTTCTGTGGCTCGATCGATTAAGAGCACCTCAGGCTAAATGGCGGTTCCGTATAGGATAAAGGTTCGAATCCTGTCGGGGGACTAATATTTTCTATGAAAATCTTTCGGATTTTCAGGCCGGTAAATGTTTAATACTGTTTATTATAAAACAGAGCATTTACTTAAATATTCGTATCTATACAAAGAATGTATAAACATAAAAATGTCTTGAAAATAATTGTCGGACTTTGTTCATTTAATAATGTGCGGCGTCATATGTTTACATTTGGATTCGCCATGAGCAGATATGAATGTACGTGAGAGAATCAGGAAAGATTGAAGTTTAAAGGCAGTAAATTCGACTTGATAATCGAACGATTTTCTGTGGCTCGATCGTGTAAGAGCACGTCAGGATATATATATATATATACATTAGGTTGGTGCAAAAATAATGTTGTTTTCTCATATATGTTACTCATTTTTGCACCAAACTATATATATATATATATATATATATATATATATATATATATATATATATATATATATATATATATATATATATATATATATATATATATATATATATATATATATATATTAGTTTGGTGCAAAAATGAGTAATAACTTAGGGCTACTTAAATTCTTATTGTTCAAAGTAGAGCCCAATCTCTGAGAATTCCAGTAAGATATCTTTAAACATTTCTAAGTTACAATGGTTCAAGCCTTAATATATATATTGTTGCTGTTGTTACTAAATGAGACTGGTGATGCTGCTTTTCCTCCTGTACATCTATCAAATTTCTTTCAAGGGAAGCTTAGACAGTTTTCGTACAAGTTTCTATATTTTTTCTGCATTTGTTAAATCTGAAAAATAAGATTAATATATATATATATATATATATATATATATATATATATATATATATATATATATATATATATATGGGTGTGTATCTGCGTATATGTATGTATGTATGTATGTTTTGTGTGTGTATTTTTAAGCAAACATTACTTTTTACTACTATAAAGTTTATTTTTAGTGGGTAAGCGTGTTTTGGATTACTATCCCCAGGGCCGGATTATCCTTTAGGCTATTAAAGGCTCCAGTCTAGAGCCCCTCAAAGCAATGATTTTAATTTTATAGATCTTATAACTTCTGAAATGATATGTATATGACAAACTCATATTTATTTGACTTTGCAGGAAAAAAATCGAGCAAAAGAATGTGATAGTTTGTGGCATTTCCTTTCAAATGCATTACATGATTTTCGCTCTGTATTTTTAAATCTTAAAATATTTATTAAGCTGTGATTTTAATATTCTAGTTATTATAACTTCTAAATTCTTTCATAAACTGAGATTATATCGCTACAACAATCACATATTTATATTGATTGTTTTATTGCCGTTGATGATTTTTATATTTTTTTTAACTGTGGTTTTGCTGAAATATGCGCTAATTTGGTTTGCAATAAACATAAAATGAGTATTTCTTAAAGAATATCAGATATATATATTTTAAGCATTTCACCCCAAGCAAAGCTGGGGTGCGACTAGCATGCAAGGTGTTACAGAGAATTGGAGCGAGTGCAAATAGGAAAGTTAGAGGAAAGAATAAAGAGAAGGATAGGGAATAGATCGGGGCATCTGGTGATGTCGATTGACATTACATTTGAATAGTTGGAGATTATAGCTATCAGGCAAATAAGTAATAGGAAGGGAATTCCACAGGCGAGAGGTGCGAGACATGAAGCTATTGGAGTCGAAGAGACGGCTACATTTAACAGTTTCCACACTGGAAGAGTAGGACCGAGATGCCAGACTAGTTGCACGTTTAAATTCTGGAAACTAGCGAAAGTAAATCCTCGAAGGAGTTACCGTGAAAGTATTTTTAGAAAAGACAGAGGGAGGTGACAGCAAGTCTGAGAGTGCGACTGTAGACGAGATGCAAGATCAGGGCGAATTACATTGCATATCCGTCTCTAAATTTTGTCGAGGACCTTAAGACGAACAGCGGGGGCAGCAGACCATATTTGGCAGCAGTATTTCATGCAAGGGCGAATGGTTGATTTGTAGCTTTTAAAGAATTTGCATTAGGTCTATATAAAGTTATGTAAATGTCACAAAAATATATCACGAGTAAAATAATTATAATCGGAAGTCTTTAATTTAGAGGGCAGCTTCGTCTGTGGTGTGGGGTAACATTTCTTTAGCCTAGGGACCCCAGAAATTCATAATCCAGCCCTGGCTATCCTTCCTCTATTTTGCCTTAAACAGTGAAAGTAATAACTAACCGAGAGATCGAAAGCTATTATAAAAACAGTGCTTCCGGAGAAGACTCAATTTTAATCTCATTTTTCCACTGGTCAAACTAAGATAGAACAATACTCTGGAAGACAGTTAACATTGCATTTAAATTTTTGGAGTTTAAAATTCTCTGTTTAAAACATGAAACCGGAATAGAGTTTCACAAACACGAGAGAAAAAAACTGTTATCATAGAATTTATGGTTTCATCTACCCAATTCAAATGAGACCATGTTGGTAGTCTAATACTGCGCTTAAATTCATAAAGTCTAGGTACCATAGCTAATAGCTGATACGAACAATTAACATGAAAGCATTTATAGAAAAGGCAGAGGGAAGCAACTTTTCGTCGGTAGGAAAGTGACTTAAGCCGAGGCACCATGTTAGCGCCTAAAATATTGCTGATTATCCTTTGGGTTTTATTAAGAATCTCTAAAGAAATAGCATTATCATCGGATCAAATTTGGCAGGAGTATTCTTAGCATGGGCGAATAGAAAACTTGTAGATATATTAGTTTATGGAGAGCTCTGTTATATAATATCTCATGGTTGTCTAGAAACATAATATTTTCCCAAAATAACCGTGGAATTTCCACACGTACTTCTACTTAGCTTAAACACATACGCACCGGGACTTAAACTCCTGACCTTAAATGTATTGTGCAAAAAAAATGTATAAACGACACGACGAGTTTTAACAGAAATTAGTGTGTGATGTTTTTACGATATGCTGACATTCAAGATTTGCTAAAGTTGCAATTTGTAGAACCGCCCAGTGAAGACAACTAAAAAATTCATTTTCATAGGAAAGTATTTTATTACTAACCGGTGATTTTTGGATTAAAAAAAAAAATTTGGAAAGTGTGTTTTTGAAGTAAGTACAATTACATATAATGGCCAACATTGATGAAGATGCAGATGTTCAGTAATAAACTGTTTCAGATATAGACAAAAAAAAGACGTATCTATATCTCTCTCTCTATATATATATACATACATACACACACGCAGAAATATATATATATATATATATATATATATATATATATATATATATATATATAAAGAAATATAGTCTTAAGGTGTGCTATATTTATGGAATAAAGTGCTCAATATCAGAGATAGAGCGTGTGTAAATATAAAAGTGAACATAGAGGTCAACACTTAGAGTGTTGACCTCTATGTTCACTTTTTATATATATATATATATATATATATATATATATATATATATATATATATATATAAAATATGTGATGCAGTTCAATTTATATTTCAATGAATCATACATTTAATATTTTCGTGTCGGATGCTACCTGGATTAAACTAAAAGCAAAATAATTTTCATACCTGAGGATGACTTAATGTACAGTTGAAACTACTACCATATTAAAAAAGACCTTATACAGCTCATAATTATTACAAACTTGTAATGAAACTTTAAAATTTTGTTTGCGAAAGGATTTGGCCATTTTATATCATCAACTTCACTAATCTACTTTTTCTGTGAATGATTCATTGTAATATATATATATATATATATATATATATATATATATATATATATATATATATATATATATATACTTCAGATGATGATGTATGTGTCCT
This sequence comes from Acanthosepion lycidas, assembly GCA_963932145.1. NCBI lineage: Eukaryota > Metazoa > Mollusca > Cephalopoda > Sepiida > Sepiidae > Acanthosepion > Acanthosepion lycidas. Next base: position 11,401,334 of record OZ010580.1, on the reverse strand, counting down.
TGTGTGCTCAATGGATAAAGGTGCTGGTTGAAGTAATCTAGTGACTTGACCAAAAGCTGTGACCTGGCGACTTCGAGAGTTGAGTTGCTGAAGGGAATTAGTTATCCAGAAAAGGTATGGCACGTGAAAACTAGTAAAATCTACCCCAGTGGATGAATAGCTCGGTTCGATAATTCCAAAGTACATCACCTAAAGAAGGCCGGAGTTATGAAACGACCGAAACTCCGCAAATATTACAATAAGGATACCTGGACAACAGTCAAAATATGTAAATGGTATATATATATATAAGTAATTCATCGAGTCTGAAACCTCAGCAGAATGCAGCGTCGTCCTATATTTGGGACTACATCAGCAGTGCGCATCCACTACAGAGAATTGAAACCTTGACAGGTTATCAAGCAAACATCTTACTAACTGTTCCAACGGGACTTGGTGACGAAGAGATTGCAAATCAGACTCAATATAGCACAGCTCGCTCACATATTACGTGGTGGAACCCTGCTGAGTTTCTCTCTGATCGCCAAAATTGTATCAGGTATGGCGGTTAAAAGGAATACTCATGACTTCGAAGGAAATGGTTTCTCGTTGTATTCTCCATGTTTTTTCTTTTAAATTTAGAATATTCCTTAGTCGAGAAAGTTCAATGCACCCCACTATTTAACACATGCCTGGGACGATAATTAACTTACTGAGAATATATCTTTCGTGATGTAAACGAGCACTCGTTGCACATTCGTAATGCTCGTTATAGTAGAGATTTTGTAATCGCAGATACAACTATTGTAACGCCGTTTAACGATACTGGTACCAGACGCTTTCGAGTAGCACGCGCGCTAATAGTACTTGCTCGATAATACTCGCTCGAATTGTAATGCGTATAGTGATACGAATAGAGAAATAATATAGTTAATAGAGTAGAGAATAGCGGTCCATATATTAATAGAGGATAGAGATCCGTATAGTTATAGAGGATAGGATAAAAATGCGATCAATCAGACGTCACGTAACTTTCCATATGCGTTTACTCTATGGTCACGTGATCCACTTAATTCAATAATGGGATCGCCTGTGTTTGCTCACTGGCGGTCTATGTTCAAACTCTAGTGTCGGCAGCGACACTTTATTCCTATATAACAATATCGTTGTACATAAAATAATATAAAAGCAAGAATTGCGAGTTCTATCAAACCTTAAACCAACTTATCTATATATGTTTAAAATCTCTGAAACTTGTACCTCTTAATGGAATATAATTGGATTCCAAATACGAAAAGAAATGTGTTTTAATTTTCAAGCAAACTAAAAAAAAAAAAACAAGTGTACGGCATAAAGTTTGTAAAATGTATGCTTAACACAGAAATATTAATTAGCGTGTTTATCAGGTGGAAAAATAACTAATTGTTTTATCTCGTAGATACGTTATTCTTGTACTTACGAAGTATATATCAATTTTGATAAAAAAAGAAAATTGAAATTGAAAACGTGTTGATATTCTGGAAGAGAATTTTCAAGATCTGAGGCTGGCGGGTGTATTTTCTTATCAGATGGAGGCGAAATATGTAGATGCAGATTCAGTGTGTGGAGAAGCGATGTAGTCCGAATATTTAAAAAAAAAGAAGCTAATCCTAGATTAGAGTGTGAGTTTCAAAACCCGGCTAAGTCAGTGGAGAACTTTCAGAAGGGAATTAACAGGAGATAACTGATAACTGACATCCATTAAACACGGCACGTGGAACTAGAACAGTCTACCCCAGTGAGCGAAATAAAGGGTTCAGTTCGACATTCCAAACACCTGAAGAAGGCCGTGGCGTGAAACGGCCGAAACGTTGTAATAAATATGGCGACAAAGATGAGGACAATAGTCCGAATAATTAAATAATGTATATAATACCTCATCTCAGAAATATAGACAGTTTTCAGGTATATTAAGCTGTTTCTTCAAGAATGCACCTTTGTTGATGGAGTGGATTGGCTGTTTTACTGATTGCAGAAGAGGGTCATTGGGTTTTGTGAGGTATGCTTCCAATTCGATTGCTGTAAGTATTATTATTATTATTATTATTAATTTATTTATTTATTTGCATTGAGTTTCGCGCCGGTGGCAGATCGTGGCCTGTGTTGAAGATTAAGAGAGAGTAAATGTTTTCATCACCAACGCATTTTAGCTTTACCAGCGTTGTTCTGAGTCTCCAGGATACATCTTAAGAATTCGCAGCTACCTGCCAATCCTTAATGCAATTTCCAATAATGTTTTAGTTTTCATGCCATTGAACATTTCTCTTAAGCTGTAAAGTGAACATTACGACACATTTTAAATCTTCAAACTTTTAAACCAGGAAAATGTTTCAGATGGCCACTTATCATGATAACATGGCTTTATATTCGAACCAGCTTCTTCGTGATTGTTATCATCACAATACACATCAGCTGCTGTGCCAACCGGTCTTCTTCCGGTGTCTGTCCTTGTAGTCAGCAGGCAAGCTAAATTGGAATTACGCCAAATTTAAAACAGAACAAGAAATTATCCACTGTCTCCTGTGCTGAAACGCAGATTAAACCACTCTTGGATTTACAAGGTAGTGTTTAATCTGTGTTTCAGCACAGGAGACAGTGGATAGTTTCTTGTTCTGTTTTAAATTTGACGTAATTCCAAAAGTGGTATAAAATTAAAACGATATGGAATGGACAGTGATCCTGTTGAGCAAGGAACACAAACTCGAATGTTTCTTGCAGAATAAAAATGGTTCTTATAAAAGAACTGATTCTCTGGACGTTTCTCTGGGTTTTTTTTCCTGCATGTATATCATGTAAATATCTATGGATATGTTTGGCGCGATTGACTTGCGTGGGTTAATGTCATTTGGTGTACACACACAACACATACAAAGCAGAGTCCTGGGTATGTCGATAAACTAAATCCCACAACAAGGATCGGGAGATTGGAGATTTTGAGTAGCATGAACCACATTTTAATGGTTTTTGTTCCCTTGTCCATACTGATCTTGGGTGGTAGCACCTGTTAGGGTCCCAGCTATGGGATAATAGTGAACCCTCAAACAAAAGCAAAACACTATGAAAGTATAAAATTACCAGCAATACATTTTTCTATAAAACAAAATTACCAACAATACCTATTTATAGTAAAATGACCAAGTAAAGTTTTATCTGTTGTTTAAGGCATACAATTGCGTTCAAAATATTTAGATTTCGGATCTTAAATAACCCATAGAGGTGTTGATGTGTCGCTAATCAAATCCATCTAACCCATCTACACACACATACACACACATACACACACACGTATATACTCTTTGATTAAGCTTTAAATAAGAGATTGCAATAAGAAATTTCTCCTTTACTCAGACTGTACCAGCCCTAAATTGGTGTCAGCTAATAAAATCATAAACTTGAAGAAACAAAACAAAAAGCAAAAACAAACAGATTAATTTACCTTACCTCCACATAACGTTGAAACACCTCTTTCCATGCGATTACTGAATTTAAGCAAACTAGAACCTGACCAGTGACTAGATGGATGACAGTGATTAGATAGGAATATCATGTGCTGTAAACTTGATTGTGGGGATGGACCAATAGATAATGGCTCGGAATCGTTAATCGGAGAGCCGAGTCCCAACTCCACAAATACCGATGGAAACGATATGAATCCATTTTCTCCCCCAGCTATGGGTTAATTTGTAAGACTTTTAGCACTAAATCCTTATTTCAAAAGAATCTTACAACCTAATGGCTTTAAATACCCTGCAAAGGGTTGATAGACCGTAAGAACTAATCATTCAATTAAGAAAAAAATTATGAATAGTCTCTCAAATTGTGTCTTTGATTGCATATTTGACTGACTGTAAAATAAAAAAAACAATCAGTTTTCGTTTTGTCGTTTACAATGAGAGTAGTTATCGATAAATATTTCATTCAGTGTCTTAGGTATTGATATTAGTCTATCTCTATGTATGAATAACAGTTTATTTATGTCTATCTTTTGATATCAATCAATTTATGTCTATCTTTTGATAGCAATCTCTATATATCTATCTTTTCATATATATATATATATATATATATATATATATATATATATATATATATATATATATATATATCTTTTCATATAAATATATATATATATATATATATATATCTTTTCATATAAATCTATTTATGTCTATCTTTTGATATCAATTGATTTATATCCATCTTTTGATAGCAATCTATATATATACCTATTTTTTCATATAAATCTATATATGTCTATCTTTTGATATCAATCTGTTTATATATATCTTTTGATATCAATCTATATATGTCTATCTTTTGATATCAATCTTTGATATAAGCCTATCCTATTTATTGATAACTGTTTACTTTTGCCTATCTATTGATATCAGTCTATACTTATCTATCATATATCTAAGGTCAGTTTATTCATATCTGGTACCAGGAGTCTGGCATGGAGATATCCACAAATAAATCTACATTTTCTTATAAAATCATTTTCATTTCTCCGGCATTTAAACAATATATTTTCGAATGAATGTAGTGTTTTAAATAGACAGGGAATTTTGAAATCTGTTCATCTTGCCATCAGCGAAGCGACAAGTGAGCTTAAATAGGAAACTGTCTTGGAGATAACTGAAGTCGGAAGTTTTTGATAAGGAATCTTTATTTTTATATGCCATATTATCCCGACTTGCATGCTCATATGATATTCGCAGCATTTCAGTTGTTTTATCCACAGGTCTTCTCAGGTGTCTGTTTTTGCACTCTGTCACCTTTTAAACTTGTCATTTTATTCAGTCTACATGTGTAGATTATTTCCATTGTGATTTCCATGGATTGGGGATATTACATATAAGATAGTAGGCAAAGTACGCTAAATTCAAATTTTGGTCTAGTCTGTTACGTTCTTTTCGCACACAAGCCTTTGAAAAAAAACAAAAAACTAAACAAAACAAAACAACAAAAAAAAAAACCAACAAAAAAACAATTCATCTCTTTTTGACCAAGCTTGGGTTTAATAGCAGAGTAGACAGGACTGCCTAGCTTCGGGTGGCAACTGGTCAAGCACAAAAATCTCTGAATTCCAAAGAGCTTCACTACATTTTCCAAGAATTCATAGCTATTCACAAATAATGAATCGTCCTGGGTAAGAGGAAAAACTACGGCCAGCAGCAAAGCCTCAGATCAGGAAGTTTTGAGGAGCACGGAAGCACCTATTAATGGCTGGTGTTCCCAGGTCCATCCTGACCAAGAGTGGTAACACCTCTTAGGGTCCCAGCTATGGGCAAATAGTTAACTATTACGAGCAATACCTTTTTTGAAAAGGTTATTACCAGCAATACAATTTTGAGCGAAAAATATTACCAGAAACAGATTTTTGACAAAACAAAATAAAAAGAAAGAAAGATATGCTGTCAGTGTCAAAGAGCCTTCATTGGTCAGTGGAGAGGACCTGTATATGCCGGATTTTTGATTGGCTTACTTGAGTACAGGAGCCATCTACGGTGTCCATATATAATGATGGATCTTAATAATGGTATATAATAATTTTTATTCCTGGTCCTCTGAGAGATGAAAACTATTTCAATTTTGACTAATTCTTATTTCATTTAATATTCATAATTTTACTCTAAACGTACTGCATATTGTTGAAGAATCCTTGGGTATTATAAGAAAAGCTTCAGGCTCTTATATTATTTAAAATTTTCTGTTCTTCTTTACGGCAGCGAATGCTGAACCATTTCCTCAAGGATGAAGAAGAGACTCGAGGCGACGGGGATGTGGTTCTACAGAAGGATGATGATGATTTCGTGAACCGAGCGTATGAGCAACGATGAAATCTTGGAGAAGATGCAGACAAGGAGGAGGCTTATGCTTAACATCAGGAAGAGGCAGCTGAAGTTTCTGGGACACATAATAAGGAATGAGTGCCTTGACAATCTGATATTCAGTGGTCAAATAGAGGGAAAGAGAAACAACTGGAAGCAGCGCGTGACATTCCCGGCAGGCTTGGCAGATGGATGACAGAACGTGGTCTGGGGGAGATAGCAGAGGGAAGGAACTTGTTGAGAGCTGCAAGGGATGTAGAGGTGGAGAGCCATGATCGCCTACGCCCTGAAAGGACATGGCCCATAAAAAGAAAGATTAGGCTATTTTAGAACATGACTTTCGTTTTGGTTTTGTAGCATTCTACAGTGTCGGAGAGAATGAAAGAACAAGCTGAAACCAATGATCATAGATATAGAAGGAAACGAGTTCAAAAGATCCACAGTAAAACAATGAAAGATTTCAATATGTAGTACAGAAGTTGGTAAAAACATCTGAGGAAAATTATGTAGATTTCAAACTGGTGTAACTTGAGCCGACGTGAAAGTCATTCATTATCACGAGTCTTGTAAAGCATTAGGTCGTAGGAACACTAAGTAATGAAGTTGTGAAAACAGTTGGTGTATCTAGGGCAAGATAGGCATGGTAGATCCGATCTTTCTTCAGGTTGGGTTTGAATTCCAAGCTTTCTTTGCCCTATACTGGTTGCCTCTAGGCTAAAGAGCTCAGTCAGTACTATTAAGAGTCTTTATATTGACTTTCTACTAGACCGGTTGTCCCAAGAGTAAAGAACTCTTTCTAAACTATTAAGTGGCTTTATATTCAAAGTTGTCCTTCTACTCGACTGGTTGCCGTAAGAATAAAGAACTCTTTCTACCCTATTAATTAAGGACTTTATATACAAAGTTGTCTTTCATCTAGTTTGCTTGCCCTAAAACTAAAGTTCTGCTTCTGTACAATTAATTAAAGGACTTTATAATCAAAAAATGTCTGAGCACCTCAAGGTGTTGTAATGGTTAGCAAGCTAGTCTCGCTAGAGCAATTATAACTGAGTAGTGAGTTCAGTACTCACTGGGTGCCCCTTACTTTCAGCCTTGTGCCACATCTAAGCTACGCTTGGAAAATCAAAACTGTCTTTCTCCTAAAGAAGACCGTCTACTAGATTATTTACAGAGAGTTGCATTGGGAGCTTTCGTTATGTTATGGTATCTTACTTCTAATGAGGCTATTGTGGACTCTTCCTCTTACTATAAAGTAGTAGAAAAGTAAGTCTCGTGGGGGTAGATCAGTGCTAGACTGCCTCCCACCGAGGTTGTGACTGTTCGCAGCTCCTATTGGCAGAGAGGAACCCGGACGAGGCTCTGCCGCCGAAAGGTAGAGTTTCGTGCGGGGAGCCGAACCCGTTTATGTGAGTTCTACGGGGATTTTTTGGTCGAGTCTACGGGCTCGGATGACCCACGTTAAACTCGGACTTGTGCCACATATATCCCTCGTAGTGGGGGGGGGGCTGTTAAATATTAACGGTGATATAGAATGTTCTACTGAGGACTGTGACTGCAGTTCCGGTCCACCTCTATGCTTTTAGCAGAGAGGAACCGGGATGCGGCTGTCCCGAAGGTCAGAGTTTCGTCCAGGGAGGTAGACAGACCTGAACCCATTTATGCGGGTTCTACGGGGATATTTTAGCCGAGCCTATGGGCTGGTAGACTTGCGTTAACCACGGCGCCTTGTGCCACATATATCCCTCGTGGATGGGGGTTGACTGTTCGCATCTCCTGTGAAACTCTCTGCTTTTGGCAGAGAGGAACCAGGAAGAGGCTACCGGGGAGGTAGACAGACCTGAACCCGTTTATGCGGGTTCTACGGGGATATTTTAGCCGAGCCTATGGGCTGGTAGACTTGCGTTAACCACGGCGCCTTGTGCCACATATATCCCTCGTGGGTGGGGGTTGACTGTTCGCATCTCCTGTCGAACTGGCAGAGAGGAACCAGGAAGAGGCTTCCGGGGAAGTAGACAGACCTGAACCCGTTTATGCGGGTTCTACGGGGATTTTTTGGCCGAGCTTACCGGCTCGGATGACTCACGTGAAACTCGGACTTGTGTCACATTTATCCCTCGTTCTGTTAAATATCAACTGTGGTCAACTGGTCACCCAATACACACTCCCAAGTAGTGTAACACACTTCTGTTGTATTTACTGCTCAATACACTATTTATCTGCAACCTTTTAGTTTTTTTTTTTATTTCTTGACCATTACTTCGTCATAACAATTTATATTAGATTAATTCTTCCAATTTTTTGTTTTTGTTTTTGTTCAAGACGAACAATAGGATGGGTTCGTTTCTTCTCCATGAGGAGCAATGCGAAGCAAAAGAAATCAACTCGGTTAGAATATGAGCCTGACAAGTCGAATCCACTCTCCGTGCCAATAACCATTACGGCACTGACACGCTACTATCGTGCTGTGGCACCGAGCTAGATTACTGGTTCTCAGAAGCTTAGGTCACATTCCTCCATTTCCAATCGTATATTTCCTCAATATTTCCTCTGTTTTGAATTGTCATTCATGCAATTTTCCACAGTGGCAAATATAATTTATTTTGATATATAGAAATTCTGCTTTCAAAAGAGTTATAACTATAATAAGAAATATGTGCAAAAGAATAAATCTCTGTGCTTGCTTGTGTGTGCGCGCGCGTGCGTCTGTGTGAAGTGTGAGAAAGAGTAAAGCATAGATGAATAAGAATATGGGTCGTGTAGTGTGTGTGTGTGTGTGTGTTTTGTTTCGTAGAATTTAAGACGGTATAATTTGGTAAATTGCCAAGAAGATTTTGGCATGCTATCTGTATGATGTTTTACTGAAATTCGTCTTTGCCAAAATGAAATCAACAAATATCACATCAAATAACTAATAAACGAAACAAAACAAAATAAAATAAAACCAAAAATGCGCCGGCAATTATAGACAGAATTGATAACATATTTTTTCACACATTACACCAATAATAAACTCATGAATAAAAGTGACAAGCACGCAGAAACACGCGCATGCGCATATAAACATATCTGCGTTTGCTTATACTTGTGTGTGTGATCAAGTAACACGCATATATTGATTTTTATGGTACATGTGTCAAGTTATCGAAGAGAGCTATTTATAGGAGAAAACCGTTTGTGATAGAACCGTTGCACAAATTTATCATAGAGTTGATTTCTATTTTAACACTATTTCTATCGACTTCTCTCTTTCTATCGACTTCTCTCTCTCTCTCTCTCTATATATATATATATATATATATATATATATATATATATATATGTATGTATTATTTTTATAGATACAAATATTTAAGTGAATGCTCTGTTTTATAATAAACCGTATTAATATAATTTACCTGCATGCCCGAGACATTTTTATAGAAAATATTCGTCCTCCGACAGGAATTGAACCTGTATCCTATATATAGATAGCCTGGCGTGCCTTAACCGATCGAGCCATGGAGAATCGTTCGATTAGCAAAGTCGATTTTACTGTTTTTAAACTACAATCTTCCACGAATCTCTCATTATGAAGTGAAAAGTCCGACAATTTAAAGACATTTTTATGTTTAAATATTATATTCATAGATACAAATATTTAAGTAAATGCTCTGTTTTATAATAAACAGTGTTGATAAAATTTACGTGCATGTCCAAGAAATGTTTATAGAAAATATCCGCCCTCTGACAGGAATCGAACCTGTATTCTATACGGAACCGTTATATAGCCTGACGTGCTTTAAGCGATCAAACCATGGAGGAAAGTTCGATTTGCAAGGTCGATTTTACTGTTTTTAAACTACAATCTTCCATGAATCTCTCATTATGAAGTGAAAAGTCCGACAATTTAAAGACATTTTTATGTTTAAATATTATATTCATAGATACAAATATTTAAGTAAATGCTCTGTTTTATAATAAACAGTGTTGATAAAATTTACGTGCATGTCCGAGAAATGTTTATAGAAAATATCCGCCCTCTGACAGGAATCGAACCTGTATTCTATACGGAACCGTTATATAGCCTGACGTGCTTTAAGCGATCAAACCATGGAGGAAAGTTCGATTTGCAAGGTCGATTTTACTGTTTTTAAACTACAATCTTCCATGAATCTCTCATTATGAAGTGAAAAGTCCGACAATTTAAAGACATTTTTATGTTTAAATATTATATTCATAGATACAAATATTTAAGTAAATGCTCTGTTTTATAATAAACAGTGTTGATAAAATTTACGTGCATGTCCGAGAAATGTTTATAGAAAATATCCGCCCTCTGACAGGAATCGAACCTGTATTCTATACGGAACCGTTATATAGCCTGACGTGCTTTAAGCGATCAAACCACGGAGGAAAGTTCGATTTGCAAGGTCGATTTTACTGTTTTTAATCTACAATCTTCCATGAATCTCTCACGTATATTCATATCTGCCGTAAGCGTAAACAAAAGACGTCACACATTATGAAATGGACTAAGTCCGACAATTATTTTAAGACATTTACATATATATATATATATATATATATATATATATATATATATATGTGAAGAAATAGTTTTAAGGTGTGTTATATTTATGGGATAACGTGCTCAATATCAGAGATAGAGCGTATGTAAATATAAAAGTGAACATTGAAGTCAACACTCAGAGGCGACAGGCTGTTACATGCTGGACTCAATCGCCAGACCGCGATTACGTCCAGCATGAAACAGACTATATATATATATATATATATATATATATATATATATATATATATATATATATATATATATATATATATATATAAGTATGTATATAAATGTCTTAAAATGACAAGGCAATGATAATGTTAACTATATTTTATGAATATGTCCTGAAGATGGTTTATTAGACCGAAACGTCCGACTTTGACATTACATTAACATTAAAACAGCATAATTGCATATAAGGATTTTTGTTTGATTTTTCCGTATATTTTTCTTCATATATATATATATATATATATATATATATATATATATATATATGTGTGTGTGTGTGTGTGTGTGTGTGTGTACTCGGGTATCATGCTACCTTTGAAGACCTAATTTTGAAGATAATTTGAAGGGGGTCGCATCATACGCTAGATATAAAATTAGCGTATGTACTGCTGGACCTGGCTACGCCGTTGAACAAACTATTTTTTTTCTTATTTACTCGATTGTTTGTTTATTTTGTTTTGGGTTTTTTTTAATTAGAAATTACAACACTGGGCGTTTTCTTTATTTTCTTTTTTTTTATTTTTTGGAGGGTGGGGGCTACTCGGATGTTTTTACCAGATACATGATTGTTTTAATAGATTTTTATTTGCAAATTGTAATATCCAGATATTTTTACAACCAACGTAGTATAGTTATGAACATAATATATATATTAGGTTGGTGCAAAAATAATGACGTAATAATGTCGTTTTTTGACGTATTTTTTAACGTCAAAAAACGACATTATTACGTCATTATTTTTGCACCAACCTAATATATATCCAAGTACAGCTGTATTTAAAATAAACATAATTAAAGAAAAATAACTGATGATATATTTAACTGTATCCGATAATAATGCATGTCATATTTACATATAGTATTATAAAATAAAAACATTATTATAAAATAAAATCATTTTTATAAGTGAAAATTTGGAGGTGGGTGGGGGGTCCCATGATACGAGAGATGGCGCGTTACACGAGTATATACGCTAATTATATAATCTATTTCATCGTTGACAGCGCTCGGACACTTTGTTGTCTTTCTTCTGATAATCAGATCAACTCAACCTGAAATCACGTGATTCTCAGTTTATTTGATCTGAGGCGGCTGATCAGTGTCAAAAAATTTATCATCGACACACCCACTATAAGCGCACGTGCGCGCGCGCGCACACACACACACACGCACACACGAGTGGTTAGAACTTTTGTTTTCTAACTATGAGTCCCGTGTTCGAATCTCACCATTGTCGATTTAATACGAAGGAGAATTCCTGATGTTATCGGACTGGATGGTGGTCGATACTAGCGTGCGGCACCTTTGAAAAATGCCAGAAAACCATACCACGGCTTGAGTGAATAGACGGAACTCTTGTGGGCCGTCGATATCTGTGCTAGTACGAAGGCACATGTCATCGTAGCCAAGACCCTGAGCGTTCTGGCCTTGTTCAAATTGTTGATCACATTAGATAACACGTTCTCTCACAGAAACTGTAATTAAGGTCTTGCTCAGCATAGTAGCAGGTGGAATCTGTGGGCGTTGAACAAACACAAATGTACCTGAGTAAGCGTCTGAAATAGGGATTGCCTAGCCTTCCTAGTAGCCGTGTATCCTCGAATACGAGTGTCCAGTTATTATTATTATTATTATTATTATTATTATTATATATATATATATATATATATATATATATATATATATATATATATATATATATATATATATATAAATGAACATTGAAGTCAACACTTTGGGTCGACAGTCTGTTTCATGCTAAACGCAATCGTCAGGCCACAAGTGCTTTTTGTTTTTCTAGGCTATTTATATATATATATATACTTCTGGCAAAATAACCGCCAAAATAAACTACCCACAATGCACCACTGACACGTATATATAAATAGCCGAGAAAAAAAAACAACACTCGTGGCCTGACGATTGCGTCTAGCATGAAACAGCCTGTTGCCACTTCGATGTTCACTTTTATATTTACACACGCTGTATCTCTGATATTGAGCTCTTTATCCCATAAATATAGCATACCTTCATATACATACATACATACATATATATATATATATATATATATATATATATATATATATATATATATATATATATATATACATACATACATATATATATATATATATATATATATATATATATATATATATATATATATATATATGTATGTATGTATGTATGTATGTATGCACGAAGGTCTGCTGAAAAGTTTATAGGCTGACTATGAATGATTAATGCTAGTGCTGTGAAATTTTGCATGCATTAATTTCAACTCTTCTTATTAATAACCACGTTATTTATTTTCAGGTTAACTGACACCTGACCGTTCAAAGAAGACTGTTCATCCAATTGATCAAAAAGTGATCAACAGCCAATATGACGTCCACCTCAGTGCAATACTGCTTCCGAGGCAAGTAGTTATCATGTGGGGGAACAGGTGATATTGAAATCAAGAGAGGGTCATCAATTAGTTCAAAGCCACAGTCACGGACAGCAGCCATTGAAACAAAAGACTTGTTTACTGGAACTGGTCTACTTGTCTACTGTTCTTATTAGTACCTCAGCAATTTAGCATAGTACCCTGCCTTGATGTTATTGCCCTTATGAATCCAGAAAACATAATGCCTTTTGCACCCCACCAAAAAAAACTGAGTCCATCATCTTCCCTGCAGATGAAAGTTCCTTGTCCTTCTTTCGAGCTATTGAGTGGGCGTGCTTTTACTGCATGGATTGTCTCTTTGTCTTTGGCTCAAAGTGACTAAGCCAATTTTTGTTTGGGAAACGTTCAAAGGAAGTAGCTGGATCTATTTCAGGCAATGTCAGATTTCCCTGTGTTATGATCAGACCAGAGCTCGTTTGATCTAGTGTCAAAACACGTATCACCCACGAGATAAAAACTCTCGCCGTGCCAAGTTCATTGAACAGGATATTCACAAATCACATCGGATATGCTAATAACATTGGTTCGGTTTGGTTCGTTGTGAATTATGGCATATCAACCTCAATAGATTATTTAATGCCGATAAAATTTTTAATGTTGCTAATATTTTGTTTTGTCTGAAATCTATTTCTGGTAATAATTTTTTCCTTCAAAAATGTATTGCTAGTAATAAATTTTTTTGAAAAAAATTTTGCTGGTAATATTTTTTCAAAAACGTATTGTTGATTATATTGGTAATAGATTTTTTTCTTCGAAAATTTATTGCTGATAACATTTTGTTTTACAAAGTATTCCTGGTATTAAACCCCATTTTTACCCCAGTTTCGGTGTTAACTATTTGCCCATAGCTGGCACCCTAACAGGTGCTACCACCCCGGGTTAGGGTGGACCTGGGAACACCAGCAATTAAGACGTGGTTCCACGCTCCTCAAAACCTCATGATCAGAGGCCTTGCTGCCGGACGAAGTTTATCGTCTTACCCAGGGCGCGGATGTAGTTTATCGTAATACTCAGGACGGGCTAATGACATTGGTTATTTGCTTTATTGTCTATTGCCTGCCATCCATCACCATGTCTTAAACAGCAAATCGCCTGCAGCAGATAGAAAATGAGTTCAGCAGATATACAAACATAGAAATGCGTGTAAGACAAGGATGTGTCATCTCACTGGACTTATTCAACCTATACAGCGAGGCAATTATGAGAAAGGGAGCATTATTGGCGGGAACAGTCTTAACAATAAAAGATATGCAGGTGAAGAGTATTGAGAGCAGACACGGAAAGAAAGCGAGAAGAAAGGACTGAACTGCAAGACAGAAAACAGGGTTGTTAGCAAAAGGATGAGCCTAAAATGCCAATCACAAATCGGTGATCCCAAAATCAATCAAGTACAAAAATATATCTGGGAAGTGTTTTAACAGAAGACAGAAAGCATGACAAAGATGCATTGGGATAGCCAAAGTGCATTCCAAAAGCTGAGTAGAGTATTAAGAAACAGAAAAACTTCGGTGGAAAAAGAGTACTGAACTGTTACATGATATCTAATCCCCAATATAGCAGTGAATGCTGGACAATTTCCTCAAAGATGAAGAATAAAATTGAATCAACAGAAATGTGGTTCTGTAGAATCACTCTGAGGATACCATTGATAGAATATGTGATCAACGATGAAGTTTTAGAGAAAATGGAAACAAAAAGGAAACTTATACTTAACATCAGCATAAGACAGTAGATATGTACCTAAAAACCCCAGATTTTTCTGCCATTTTACTGTGGGGGAATTGTCATCATCAAAAACAAAATAAGGTCGCTATCATAGCAAAATGTCAGTGGTAGATTAGTTTGAAATCAAGCTCTGTTGACAATTTTAATTGTTTTTTTAAATTTTATTTTACGGCGTATCAACACTTCGCATGTTACTTAAAGCCAGGAGCTATTTTTAGATTACATTTTTCTTCATTTAGACATAAAGATTTAATGATACAGGTCCTAATAATAAACTAATTAACCCATAGTTGGGGAAGAAGAATAATGCTCTTCCCAATGGTATATGCGTGTGAGTGAAAATAACAATCCGAACTGGAATTGGGACTGGTTTCTCCGATTAACAAGACTAAGCCATTAGACAATCGTCATCAACATCATTATCCTTCGACCCCACTATCGTTGGTCAGAACTGTATAAACAATCCCTTTCCACACTGTTCGGTCATATATTGCTGTTCCCAGAATCACAATGTTCAACTCTAAGTCCCTAGTTATTCTGTCTTGAAAAGTCAATTTTCGTGAATGATGCCATAGGAGTAAAGGATGATATAACTTCTAGGTCCGCTCGGTGACAGTGGCCGGCAAGCTGTAGTCGTTTTTGCTTAAGTTCCAGAGAGATTGGTATCACATCTTCGTAGATTGTGTTAAGTGTTGCATGGGATCTGCAACTGATGCTCTGGATTTTTCTTAGTAGATATGTATATGTTCCATCCCGTCGTCTTTCAAGACAAACAGATAATCTCCAAGTTTCTGATCCATAAAGTAAGAATGGTTTAATCAGTGTTCGAAATTTAAGGAAGATAGAAGATTCCAACGCCATATCTTGTCAAGTGTTTTTCACGCATCCTATGCAAGCTCTGTTTGAGGATCCCTTGATCCAATCAACTTCATTCATGGGGTCTGGAACTGGCGGTATTGATGACCTTAGGCTAAAAACGACATGTATGTAAACAACCCTATGATCAGAAACGACAAAGGAGAAGTACGAATATGCCTGGGCATTACAAACACTTTTCTTCTTATTGTTTCTCACGAGGATGTAATTAATTTGTGAACGAGGTCCGAATGGATGTTGGAATGTCTACAGACGGTGTGGAGCAAGCAGTCACCCATCGACGTTGCTTGACTTCGGTAATCGTACAGGAACTTATGTTTCAACGAAATGAGGCCGTAAGACTAAAATCTTTCAATAATTATCGGTCGTTTTCAAGGAAAATTGGTAAAAAGTCGACAGATCGTCTATCTACGGTTATGTTTTCTATCTTTTCAAGTTGGAAATGAATATGTTTTCTCATGCTAATTCCATGGAAGAAATTTCCGAGACGTAGTCTAGTACGCCATCCACGCATCAAATCTAAGAGCACCTAGTATTCTCAACTTATCACACATGTGGTTATTACCAAGACTCTACGTTGCTTAACTTCGGTGATCTTATAAGAACCGGCCTTTCAACGTGATATGACCGTAAGCTCAAAGATAATTTTGTGAGGAAAAGATGCATTATATAATAACGCAGGAGGTACAATTTATGAGAAAATGTTAAAATTAGTTTACTTTCAATATATATCCGTCTTAAATTTATTTCTCTTTAACCAGAAACGTATTTTTTGTCATTCAGTTACCAATTATTATTATTATTATTATTATTATTATTATTATTATTATTATTATTATTACTATTATTTGTGTGTTATGTTTCCTGCTTTGTATCCTGTAGAGCCGAGTCAAAACTATGGTCCTTAGGCCCTATAGGAGAATTCTCATTTAATTGATAGCACTTTTCTTAGTAGATGGGACGTTACTAGTAGGACGATTTTCTTTAGTGTTTTTCTGTTAGAAAAATTGGTCATTCCTGGTTTCACGAGGCCCAGAGCTCCGCTTACTATTCGTACAGTCTCAGTTTTCATTCCCCAGATCCTGTTAATCTCGACCTCCAGGTCCTTTTACTTGAGCAACATTTCGGTAATCTTCATGGAGGTGTTTCTCTCAGATGGTACTGCTATGTGAAATAAGCATACACTTCCTGAATTTCTTGTCTATTATGATATTATCAGGTCTGTTAGCTTTTGTTTCCATGTCAGTTACAATTGGCATGTCGCAGAGGATAGTTATATCGTTATTTTGTATCTAGTTAGTGCTCATACCACCTCTCAGTGGTTTCGATTTTGTGCTTCTTGCATATCTTCCAGTGCACAAGTATCGCTACTATGTTATGTGTCTGAGTATATTCAGATTTGCCAGTTCTGGACATTCTGAGATAATATGGTCGACAATTGCATGATATTTTCCACAGATCCTTCATTTCGCGTTAGTCCCATCCTTGATTATGTGACAGTGATATGATCTGGTTGCAACAATTAGGCCTTCTATCTCAGCTTTCAGCCGGTGCTCCTTAGTCACCGATGTGTTTTCCTAATTATTATTATTATTATTATTATTATTATATATTTGTTGATATATTTAGATTGATTTGTTTTTTATGGCTTATCAAACTTTTGTAGGTTTTATTTAAAAACGAAACATATTTCTTTTATTTGCAAGCGAATATTGTATTAACAATTATTTTATTTTATTAATAATGATTTTCCGATACCAGTTTTACAATTTAACCCATAGATGGGAGCCACAGGTGGAGAGATGTCTTTCATAAGTATATTTGCGCATGGGAATGTTACGTACCCGACTGGAATTGGAAGTCGGAGAGCCGAGTTACAATTCAGACTCGTTATCCATTACACCACCCGCACACTGGCATTTATAAGCGGTCTCCCATCTCGTTACTGACCAGGTTCAATGTTACTTAACTTCGGTGATCGTAGGAGAACCGGTGTTTCAACGTGATGTGGCTCCAAGCTTTCTGTTGTTGAGAATGGATTCTAGTTTTGCATTGTCATAATAAATTATTCCTCACGGATGCCATTAATCAAGAATTCAGCAAGATAAAAGAATTACTTATCAACAGTAATTCTTCAAACCACGTCGTTGACGAGTAAGAGAAAATTAATTTTAAAGACCCCACCCACAAAAAAAAAAAAAAAATACAACAGAAACAACAATCCTCATAACAACAGAAATAAAAGCATCATTAACTCATTTTATCGTAAACAGATACACACATGACAGAAATATCTCTTTCAAAGAGGAGAGTATCAAAACAAAGGGAGATCACTCTTGATTATTCATAACAACTCGTGTCCTTTGGTAGATTGCATCTCTAATTACAATCACCCTAAAGCAATAATATGTTCTTGCATTGTACACACAAATACTACATTCTCACGTAGGTTAACTTGTCATTCATTGAAATTTAATGCAATTCATATAAATATCGATCATCGCAAAGAAGAAAAATACGATTGTTGACCCAAGACAAATATTAGTAGACGATGGAAAAAATCAGAATACGCGGATATAGTTTAATACAAATAAACAAATAAATGATTAAAAGTGCAAACATAGCATTTAAACGTGTGCTTAAATTATTTAAAAGCTTATAAATATATTCGTGTACATAATAGTTAATGCACTTGTGCTCTAAAACAGTTTAACACTAGAAAAGATGAGAACAATAGTCCGAATAATGTAAATAGTGTACATAATACCTCATCTCAGAAATATAGACAGATACTGAAAGGCCGAAATGCTGCAATAAATATGGCGACAAAGATAAGGACAATAGTCCGAATAATGTAAATAATGTACATGATACCTCATCTCAGAAATATAGACAGATAATAAAGGGCCGAAACGTTGTAATAAATATGGCGACAAAGATGAGGACAATAGTCCGAATAATGTAAATAGTGTACATAATACCTCATCTCAGAAATATAGATACTGAAAGGCCGAAACGTTGTAATAAATATGGCGACAAAGATGACAACGATAGTTTGAATAAATTAAATAGTGTACATAATACCTCATCCCAGTAATATAGACAAACTATACAAATTTAAAACTTTCTGTCTCATAAATTGTGCCCGACACTTTTATCTATTTTTTGTTTTTATTAATTATAATCTAATAAATGATCTGAGAAATCTTATTTATTGAATAGCCTTTTTGCAATCTTTTACAATTTCTTGACAGTTTTTTACTTATCGAATACAGTAAAAAGTTATATATTTTCTTTGTGTTGATTCATAATTCGAATTCTGGTTGTAATAGATTTTACATTCTATGTATCAATTCAAAAGATTTATTTGGATTTTTTTTTTGACATAGTAAAGTCAGTTTGTAAGCAAAAACCTTCGAAGATTATGTATTTACGTACGATGTTTATAATTAAATACTCAAAAATTGGTAATATCTATGAAGCAAATGTTACTACATAGCAAATCAAACCTCAGCTCTCAAAGTAAGTGAAATGATAATTTCCTGAAAAAAATGAAAAAAAAAATCAAGATGACTTATTTTGCAGATGACGTCACTAATAACATGAATATTAAGTTTTGGAAATGTAACTCTCCAAAAAAGAATCGTACAAGGACATTAGTCACAAATCTTCTGACTACGATTCTGGAAATATTTAGCGCAAGACCGTCAACAATACTATAAAAAATTCCAATATAAAAGAATTAACTTTGTATAATTTTCCAATAATTTGAACACGGATGTGACTTATGTAGTCGAAGGTTGCAAAATACAACCAAAAATTTTAAAACTAGTTTAAACGAATTCTAGCCACCTAGTCCCACCGTCTATTAAGATAGCGGATCGCTGTTGCAGCCACCTTCGCAAGCACATCTGTTTATGTTCTACTGCCACAGAGCTCATATATTGCATCTATACTGAGTAGAACTTAGTTACAGTTTCTTGGAGAAAGAGGAAGAGAGAACATAGTCTTGTGTGATCAATCGCTTTTGAATAAAGCCAATACGCTCAAACACTCAGTCACAATGACTTCTGAATTCGTGCGAGCACAATTTTCCACGGATTGGCTTCTGAATAGTTCTAATTTCCCTGACAAGTATTGGGCGAAACCGTGGTATCGTTTTCATGCACTTTCCAACAGTGCCACAATCGAATCATCTCCCCGCGTCGACGATATCAAGGAGGTGACTCCTTGACAAATATACCATAGTGAGATTCCAGCCCTTGTCTCGGGATCGTAAAAGTATGGATCCTACCTACCAAAGAAAATTTTTTTTATTCCTAACTCAAAGAAGGAAATCGGAAAAGACGAGTTAATATGAAGAGATTCAATGACGTTCTTAAACAAAGCATGGAGAAGTATAACAGGGAATCCCGTGTAATGGACGGGAATCTCTGGAGATCCATTGTCAGAGACGCACCAACATTCTTCGAATCAAAACGATCAGCCTAACACGAGGGAAAAAAAGACAACAATCAAGGTCGAATCTATCATCAGCAACAACCTGTCCATGATTTCGAAAGACGTTTCAAGCAAACATTCGTCTCAGTAGCCATCTCAGAGTCCACATTCCCATATATATATATATATATATATATATATATATATATATATATTATGAAATGGACAATGTCCAACAATTATCATAATTTTTAAGACATTTTTTATTTTTATACGTTCTTTTTATAGATACAAATATTTAAGTAAATGCTCTGCTTATAATAAACAATATTAACAACATTTACCGGCCTCAATGTCGATTTTATCATGGAAAATTGCAGTTTAAAAAAAGTAAAATCGACCTTGCTAACCGAAACGATCCTCTGTGGCGAAATAGATAAAAGCACGTCCGGCTATATGATGGTTCCGTATAGGATACATGTTCGATTCCTGTCGGAGGACGCATATTTTCTATGACAATTTCTTGAACATTCAGGCCGGTAAATGTTGTTAATACTGTTTATTATAAACACGGCATTTACTTAAATATTTGTCCCTATAAAAAGAACGTAAAAACATTAAAAAAATTTCTTAAAAATTAAAATATGTATATATGGTGTATTTAGTCAACAAGAATAGCCAAGATCTGTCTAATTGTCTTTCCATCTTCTGCCTCTGGTGTTTTACATTCGAATTCAAAATGTTACACCGTCCAAAGTTGATTTTTATACATTCATCTACTTTTTAACTATCAACTACAATGGTTATCAATAATTGCGGGTGATCAGTATTTTTGAGATATTTGTATATTTACGTTATATAATCTTTCTTTTATACATATTTCATTATACGAACATAAACAACTAAAATACTGTTAGCAGAAGACAGATAGTGACGACAGTATATACTATACATGACTCACTGCAAAGAAAGTTTCAAAATTCTAGACGCCATTATAATACAAGAGAAATTACCAACATCAAATAAAATATTCTCCATGGAAAATCGCGTATTGATTGAAGAATTCGCTTTCTGGAAAATATATTTAGATTGCATGGATTTTTTTAAAGACAATAATTGTTTAGTGATAGAAGACTTATTATTTAATACATAGCTGGGGGAGAAGAGGTGGATACATATTTTCCCCAAATGATTTCCGAATGAGGGAATATAACGAATCATACTGGAAAGCGAATTCGGATTTCTGATTAATTATTCCATGTCATTATAATCATGACATTACCCGCACATCCAAACTTAGAACTCCTGGTATTCCCAAACAGTCACCCATCTAGGCTCGACTTTGCTTAATTTCGTTGATCAAGTATACGGGGTGCGATAGATAAATTGTCGTCTAATTTACGCTAAACTAAAAATAACACTGACATCTCATTTCAACAGATATATTTACCAAGATTACACAAAAATATCTTGAAATACTAAATAGTTAATTTATTCAACAAAATCGCCATTGGCTTCAACCACGGCCACCAGACGACTTCGGAATCTCCTGCAACTGATCTGGACTCTCACCTTGTTTAAGTTGGTGAATGCTGTCATAATCCTTGCTTTTGGTGTTACAAGGAGTTTTATTGGTCTCTCGATTAACTGCGTCCCACACATAATAAACAAGAGGTTTGCAGTCTGGAGAGTAAGATGGCTAGATGTAAGGGGTGATGTTTGACAGCCATGAACAGCATCTCCTGATTGTGTGGTATAGTGCAGAGTCCTGTTGCAAGGAATAGGTTCTCCCAGCAGCCACTCTCTTGACACAGGAGGCAACACTACCTCCTGAAGGCACTTTATGTAGGCCTCCTTATTGAGTCTGAGGCATTGTGTAAAGATGAATGGCGGCATAACATGTTGACTGGATATATCACCCAACTCATTCCAAATCCTCTTTACTGTCATCAGATTGACACCGAAACACATTGAAATCTTCATATTGGAGCTTCCGGCGCGAATGCCAAGCAGTGCACCATGCCGATTCCAAATGTCTGGCGGAGTGAATTTCGTCGTGATGATCTTTTTCTTACAGACGTTGCCCAACCAAATGAACAAACTGAACAATTTTTTATTGTGAAATTTATAATAAACTGAAGTGTTAAATACTACCCACTCTCTCTCTCTCTCTCTCTCTATATATATATATATATATATATATATATATATATATATATATATATATTATTATTATTATTATTATTATTATAATATATATATATTATATTATATTATATATATATATATATATATATATATATATATATATATGATAATAATAAAGAAAGAATATTAATCTACAACCCAGTGTGTCTGAAGATTTTAATTTTTCATATTTTTTATTGTTGAAAATATATATATATATGTGTGTATGTGTATATATATATATATATATATATATATATATATATATATATATATATATATATATGCGACTTAGGCAACAAAATATTTATGAGTTGATTTATAATTTCAACCGAAGTCTTAACATTGTTTTCACACTAAAAGTACTGCTACGAATAAAAAGTTTGTTCTTAGTTGTCAGTACAATTTTCAATTGATACCAGGTGTCATTATTTGAATTAAAACCAAAGAAATAAGTTGTACTTGTCGCGTCGATGACAAGACCACACAAACGAGATAACTTGTGCTTGGCGTCATGATAAAAGACTGCCAGCCACAAGATACCTGGTGGGTGTTAAATAAGAAACAAGTCGAAAAAACTTGTTACGTTACGTTCTTCTTCTTCTTCTTTGTTCTGTGAGTACCAAAATTCCCAAGCCCCCATTCCTCATCAAGTGCCCCTGAAATTTCAACTCTCTCTTTCTGATGTTAAGTATAAGTGTCCTTTTTGTCGTCATTGTCTCTAGAACATCGGCGTTGCTCAGTGATTCAGTTCATGGTATCCTCAGCATCTTTCTGTAGAAGTGCATTTCTTTTGCGTCAGTTCTCTTTTTGATCTGTGATGAGATTGTTCAACATTCACTGCTATAGAGGAGGAATGATATTACATAATAGTTCAGTACTCTTTCCTACGTTTCAAACGATATTTTTATAACTTAACATGTTGATTTAATGTTGTATGGAGATGAAAAATCCTTTGTTGTTGTCTGCATAGAAAAGTGAATTTAGGTGTTTGCATGTGCTTGTATACATGTATAAAAAATAATATTGCTACTTGGTGACTGGAATGCACGACTTTCAGCGTACTACTGGATTGGCAACTAGGTCCCACAATTTTACTCTTGAACTAACTAGATGTAACCTTATGTCTTATTTTAATAGTTATTTTCTCGCGTTTCACGCCTGTGGAACTCTCTTCCATTTTCTTGCTTCTCTGATTTCTATAATCTTCAAAAATTTAAATCGATAGTTCTCAATCTTCTTTCACCAAAACTCTGAATGTCATTTCTCTCTTTTTGAGATTATCCGATTCAGTTTTTGCATTTCAAATAATATGCATATATTGTTGGATATTTTCTATATTAGTGCACATACATTTACATGGATTATTTTTTATAGGGAACTTTTATAATTTCAATTACAATAGAAAATGCCGATGAATTTTCAACCAAGAATATATGTGCATCAGGTGCCTCTGCAGATTCGCGATACCCTAACTTTTAAAACGATTCTAAAAACATGAAAAATCTTTCTTGAAGCATTTATCTTAATTTTAATTTCAAGCCAATAGATTAAATTTGATATTTCCAATAATCAAAATTCTTTGCTCTATTCAAAAATAATTTAAGTTCACTGGAAGGAGCTTTCATTTCGAAATTGCTAACCATCGTTGATTTTAGCGCCATTATAAAGATTTCATCACAAAAAAAAAAAAAAAAACATATTAAAAAATCATTCAAAAACAAAATATAATTTTCAGAAATTTTATTTGAGGAATATTAGTTGATTTAAAGTTTAATTAATCTGATTTGAAACAAATATTACTTACTTTAAGTTTTAAATATAGAAATTGTTTTATTCTTTAATACGGCAGTAGCTGTTTATTTTAGGTGTTGATAGGATGACGACAGCTTGAATGACAGACGGAAGTTTATCGACGGTGGATCTATCTGTAAAATTTACTTGAAGAATATAACGTAAGCGCCCCTTTTACATAATTTTTAACTACTCAGAATCAGGAAAATATTCGAAGTTTTATTGAATTTTACATATTTTCACTTTAAATTTCTTATAGTTATTGCTTTTATTTTCTTGATTATGTCATATTCAACAATTGGCAGTTTAATCAAACAAGTAAATTACAAAATTCGTTTTAAAATATTGGGCTTCGATGAAGTGCACTAAGCTTTTCTAGTTATGATTAAGAAATGTAGTTTTTACTCAATAACAAAGTCATCTAATCTCTACAAGGCAAGACAGATTTTTAAAAACTTAAAAGTTTATAAATTAAAATTTATAAAATGAAAACACAACTTGCAAGAATTCATTATTCATCGAAGATATCTGTCCTTAATATCTCTTATTAATAAAAGCGTTTAAAAGCATTTCTAATTGAACAATCTCTTAGTTTTACTGCATCTTTTACAATTCAGAGCAGATATTAGGTAACTTGGAATACAGTTTTACAAAAAGAAATTATCGAATTAAATTCTCCAATGAGTTTTGCTTTTAACTAATATAAACTTTAAATTCTAAAAAATTTAATTTCCCGAAATTTCTTAAAATTAAATAAGTGTGTGTGTGAGTGTGGGGTTGACAGTAGTAAAAATAATTTAAGTGATTTGTGAATAATTTCCGAAAGTTTCGTTAAAATCCGACAATTATTTGAATTTTGCAAGAATTTCCAAATCAATGTTTTTCAACGCGAACAAGACGCTACTTTCGTTAATCAATGGACACATGACGCAAAAAAACAAACAAACAAAAAAAACAAAACAAAAAAAAAACAAGATATCTAACCGAAATTTCGAACGTTCTGAAAAGGATGAAAAATATAACTTAATAATAAAAAAAACAAAAAACAGTTGGTCTTTCCTCTTAATAATAACAGAGATTTGGACGATAAAACTTTTTATTAAGTTTGGGTTATTTTTTTTTGTCTCCCAGAATCCTGCTCTTTCTCCTAAATAAAGTGTTTACATTTGCTTTTACTGTCAGTTACACTTCGCGTCTTAGTGGTATTAACGCTTTGCCTGGGGTGAAATGATTGCAAATAAATAACTGCATACAGTGTTTGAATTTATGTGAAATGGAAACAAACCCCATAAATAATAATAAAGAACACCAAAATAGAAAAAATAGATACATTTTCCCGTGATGCAAGTAATAAAAAGACCGGAAAGGGCTTTTGGTCATTTGCGCAATTTTAGGATCTCACTTCCGAAAAGAACAGATCCATTCTCTTTCCACTTTCAGACGAATGCGTTCGGACGTGTTTTGCAGCCCAACTCATGAAGTAAGTACCTTGGTCATTCCAACCTGGCGCAAAGCTGACTTGAGGTCGACCATCTTAAATATCCTTATTCTTACTTACCTTAACTCCTGCATAAAAAAAAAGAAAACGAAAATACCCAAGAGACATCGAGGATTTTCTTTCACTACAGTTAATAAAAAAGGGAGAATAAACAGTCCGTGGTAGAAATCTCAATTTTTGTCTGCTTCTTTAATTGTTTATGATCTGGGAATACGTACACACCTAAAGTAGGGCAGGTTGACTTTCAACTTTTTTAGAAAATTTCCATATGCACTTTAGCGTGAAAGCTCTGGTTTGAAGTTCTAACACCAAAGATTCGAATCATAGCTTTTATCAAACTTTGAGCATCTAGTTTTAGACATCGTCTAAAAAATGGACAGAAATACATAATTTGCGTAGGTTTTTGCTTATAAACTAACTTCAAAATTTTACTATTTCAAAAATAAATCCAAATAAAGTGATATCTTTTTTATTAGATACGTTTAATGGAAAGTATATCAAAACTAGAATTCTAATTATGGATCTAATTCTAATAATGGATATTTTCTACTGTGTTTGATAAATAAAAACTGCGTAAAAAACTGGAAAAGTTTACAAAAAAGCCTGCTCAATGAATTAAATTTTTTTTGTTAGTTCATAATAAAATAATAGATAAACGTGTATATAACACAATAATATTGCTGGGCCCAAATTATGTGAGAAAATGATTTAAATTTGTATTATATGTGTTTATTGAAAATCCCTCTAACTACTACACAGTTTAATATATTACAACATAATATATCTAAATTGTTCAGTATAATTTCCATTTGAAGTAAATATTATATAAAAGATATTTGATGGGACAAGGATTTAGTAATAATGTGATTGTGCCAGGGACCTTGTCCATATACAACTTGTAAAACTTCATGTTAAAGGGTCCACCCCTTTGTATACAAGTGGACTCGCCCAGTGTGTACTTGTACTGCTGCCGGTGAATACCTGAGAGAGAAAGTGATAGTGAGAGAGTAAGAGTGTGAGGTAACCGCTTTGTAGGAGTCACAGTTGCGAGCACAGTTGCGTAGACTCAGTATTATTACGTCAATACATTTATTTGCTATATTTCATTCCTGCGTTTGTCATTCATTTTGAGACCGGATTTCATCCCGGAATCCACAACACTTCAGTAAATTATGAATATATAAGGCCCTGCTACAAAGCTTTCACTTATCACTGGGATCTTTAAACTAGTTCCCCCCTCAAAAAAAAAAAAAAAACGGTTAGGATACGGAAATTAATATTTTGTGTTATTAATTACATTGTCAAACATGAACTTTCAAACTTGGTTCTAAATTCGACCTGCTCTAATATACAATAAGCAGCTGTTCAAATACCATGGTCCCAAATATCTTTAATGTGCCTTTACTTATATGTTGGTTCAATGTATTTGTGTTTTTAATAATGCAAAATATATGCTCAAAGTGACTATTAAAGCAAGGTGGTTTTCGAAAACCATGAAGAAATGTAATAAGATAAAACAACGAGATGTTGTAATTAGATAAAATCTAAATTTCTATAACGACAGAGTTATGGTAAAAAGCAAACATTCGTGAATCACGTTTTGCCTTTTGCTAATTTAAATTTTGTTCCTGCGAAATCTATTTTTCTGACGGCGCCGGTTCATTGACGAAAAAATTTCAAAGTAGAAATTGAAAAAAAAAAAAAAAAAATTATATATTTATCATAAAACGAGAATGTTGCTATTGGTTTAAGAAAGACGAAAGTATCTCAGACAGTGAACAATTTATATTTAAACTTTTATCGGAAACCAGAAAAATGTTGATAAATACCGCGACCTTCTCTTTGTAAACAGAGGGATTGTTTGCTTGGGCTTGCTCTTCTGGGTCTCTAGCATCTTTAGGTGTTACAACTGTCCCTTCCGTTCATTCACGTCACCCATATATATATATATATTTTTTTTTTTTCCTGTTTCATAATTTTCCCCCCGTTTACAGCTCTGAAAAGAGGGGGCGAAACCGGTCGGCTGGTATTTTATTTTAATAACATCATGGTCCAATGTAAAAATATTCTTGTTTTTAACGCCGTAATAAAGTTTTGTACCACAAAAAATATTTTTAAATATATATATATATATATATATATATATATATATATATATATATATATATATATGTAGTTCAGGTAATACATCCGTTGATATATAATCCAGGTGGATACTAGTAATATCAAATATTAAACTGATCCACAGAGAGCTCAATGTATTTATCATAACAGGCCATATATATTTTTACAACAAAAATGCATACAAATCCAGTTCCCCCTAAACTGATACCTTACGACCTCACCAATACAAGCTCCTTATGAAAAACAAGGCGTACCTTTGAATAGGACTGTTAACATAAATTCAAAGCCACAAGTAGAGACATTCCAAAAGGCATTCAGGGCAGATGAAGATTGGCATTGTTATGTCGATCTGAAATAGACTATACCCACAGGAGGTTATTTTGGATTTTTGCTTTACTTTTTGCTCCATGCCACAAAATGTTTAATGTCTACAAACCAGTAAACTAACTGACTTTCTTTTTTCCAGGTGTTCAGAAAAGACGTTTAGCCATCTTGACACCATTTGAGGTAAGAATCACCGATAAACCCTTTAAGTTATTCAGATAGAAAGAAAATAGCATAATATCGTTTTATGTCAGCCCCACTGTCTTTCTAAATGAGCAATGGTGATAGAAAAAAGATCATTTCGGCCTACAGTAATGGTAACAACATTCATACTCTGGCTTCCATCTTTAAAATCCATTCAAGAATCATCAAGAAAACGGTGAATAAGTTTTAAAAAGATGAAACAGTAGAGAGAAAAACTGGATCGGCAGGTCACAACAGGAAGAGGGATCAACTTAGAGTTATAAGAGATCAATTAGAAAAGATCCAACTAAATTTATGGCACGTGAGAGAGGAGTTTCAGTTATGACAATCCATAGAGCAGCGAAAAAATATGAAAAGTACGAGAAAGAATATGAAATAGTACGTAAAACCTGAGGCAACTTGTTAGAGCAGGACAGAACGTTAGACTGTTAGAGATGGAGAAGATTATCTTGAATGAAGTGGAAAATGATCCTGGAATATATATATATATATATATATATATATATATATATATATATATATATATATTTGAACTTTATTTCAATCCTTCAAGAGCTAGCGATCCTTCATTAATAATAAACATGGCATGTTCGTTTATTATCGATTTCATCAAGATTCTTCTATTAATCTTGGAGAATAATTATACTTTTTTATTGCACAAATTGGAGTACAATGCTGTTATAAAACCTTTGAGAGTTCCAGTAAGATATACTAATCATTTCTAAGATACAAAAGTTCAAAACTTAAACTAACAATTAGACAATTTTGCTATTAAAAGATTTGTATATATATATATATATATATATATATATATATATATATATATATATATATATATATTCCAAAATAATGCTTAATAAAATCTATGACAGATTGGAAAAAAAAGTTCCTGTGAAGCGTTTAGTCCTTTACAACTTCCAGGAACTAAAGTATGATTTGCGGTGATCTGACTATATATGCACGCGAAGAAAAATACATTAAAGTTTTCAAATTTCAGTCTACTCCCTACTTCGTTCGCATGAGTAGCCACATTGATCTAAGCATCAGTTTAGACCGATAGCACTCTAAAGGAGGAAACATGTCACACAAAAAAATCTTTATATATATATATATATATATATATATATATATATATATATATATATATATATATATATATAGCAAATGCCCTTTGGGAGATTGTATCTCCAGTGGATATTTATGTTGGTCACACCCCAAATTCGCTTTCACGACATTTGACTTTACATTTTGAATGAAAACTCTAACATTTTTAGGCATTAAAAACAACATGCCTGTCCGTGTACACAATTCCGGGAAATCCTTGTTGAAAGCACAACTATATTTAAACGTGAAAACAAACAAAAACTAAAAATTCTTGAAGCTATATACATAAAACAGTTGGAACCTAACTTGAACAAAATAAACTACGAAATCTCCACAAATATTCTTAAATGCCTACAATTGATAACAGAAGCCATTGGTTTATGCAACGAGTTCCCATACTTAATACTTCTCGTTTTTACTCTCGCGTGGTCCTGTGTGACGTCACGAACTGCGGCGCGATTTTCGATTCCGCGTCTCGTATACACGATTTAGTCGTTGCTTTGAAATTTTTCATGCAACAAAAACAGACTATCATTATTGTTTCGTCCGTGTATTGGTTGGTATATTGTCATCTTTGATAATGGTTTAGGTAAGCCAAAAGATTAGATTGGATTTAAAAAATTATCAATATGGTGATTTCCTTTCGTCTTTCAATTTTAATGTAATTAATCTTATCAGACAATATGAAAGGAAATACTTGAAATAAATAGACAAAACTTGTCTATATTATTTAATGAAACATGCATCAATGAATATATATATATCTATCTATATATATATATATATATATATATATATATATGCAAGGTGCAAATTGTCACCATTTTATATCTTGGCATTCACTCTGAAATGCGAACATTTCCCAGCGTTTGGGTGTCAATCCGATGATATTGCAGAGGATTCGGAAAGAGTTTGATGAGTCTAATGTTGATTATGAAGATGCTTTGGGTGATAACTAGTGAGGGCGTCGTTATGCTTACATTCATCTTCCCACAAAACCTCAAACTCAATACCGAGGTCTACATCAAGTGCCTTGAGATGGTAGTACTGCCCTGTGTCAAAAGTGTGGCAGCTGGAAGACCCTATGTCTGGCAACAGGACTCTGCACTATGCTGCACAAACAAGAGAACCCAGTCATTTCTGTCAAACAATTTCTGCGACCACGTCACCTATTGTATCTGGCCATCTAGCTTCTAAGACTGCAACCCTTTGATCACGTGTGGTTGCAGTTGAGTGACAAACTTACACATTTCCTTGCAACACCAAAGATGAACTGAAGGCAAGGATTATAGCAGAAGGGGTGCATGAGATTACTAAGTAGCCTGGAAGCCGAAGTTGAAGCCAATGGCGATTTTACTATAGAAAGTCTTGAGTATTTCAATATATTGTTGTGTAATTTTGCTAAACATACACATTTAAATGATTTGTTAGTTTTAACTTACATTTTGCGTAATTTAGACGACAATTCATTCATCGCATCCTGTATATATATATATATATATATATATATATATATATATATATATATATATATATATATATGTGTGTGTGTGTGTGTGTGTGTTTGTGTATGTTTATGTGTCTGAGTGTGAGTGTGTGTAATACATTAAAAGGTTCTATACCAAATATTCAACACTCTTAACACAAAATTGTTTCAAGATTTAGGCATTGAATATGGCTGTCACATATGGTCTGATGCTTCTGCTCCATATTTAGAGATTCTTGATAATGTCCAATGAAGAACATGCAGTCATACTAGTCCTGACCTGGAATCTGGGCTTCAGTCACTTGGGCCACCGTCGTAACTTTGCTTCCCTGTACCTTTTCTATAAATACTTTCATGATAATTTTTCTGATGAGCATTCCTCTTTGTAAATATGGCGTTTCATTTTAAAATTTTGTTATTTTTTATTCCCCACCACAGTTAAATTGTACGTATGGAACTAGTTAGGACTTCATAGAGACTCTGAGGTATTATGGTGACTGTAGTAAGAATGGTAAGAATTTTTTTGGTATAAGGTCTACTGTAGTATTTTTAGGTCAGTAATGACGGGTAGCTAAGTTTAAGATAAGACAGATTGAAGACCAGCCTTTCCCTATCAAACATTTTGGCCTTGTGTCATAGTACTGTATTTTCAAAATACATATTGCTTTTCTTTTTGATATATAGACGTTATGAATTTAAGCGCAGTACAGGATTGCTCTCATCATTTCACTGTTGGAATGGCTGCATTTAGCCGTAAGTTCTATGCTAATAATTTCTTCTCTCGCACTTCTCGCGCTTCTTACTCTTCTGGCTTCTTGTTTATCGGTCAATTTTGATCTTAAAGTTTAAATTCATTATCCATTGTTATCTTCTGTCTTCTTAATTATTGCTCTTTTTCATGCCCTCCCTCCTGAATACTGTTTTTATTTCTCATATTCTCTCACGCTCAGTTATATCTTGCGTCTTATTGGTTTTATTGCCTTCTTTTGGGGTGGAATGATTAAAAAACATATGTAATAATACCCCCAAATTATATCGCTGTGGAAATTCTCTCTGTCCCACATATATAAAGACAGAGATAGAACAATATAGTCTTGAAAGATAAATAGATTTGTGACTAATTTAAATAAATGTAACAGGAGTTCAAGTGTAATTTCCTTTGTAAATGCAATAATCCTCTTGCGAGTGTAATCTGGAGTAATGGATCGCTGCTCGGATTGAGGAATCGGAGACCCGAGTTCGAATTCAAGTCTATTTTATTGCATTTATTTACTTATTGTTATTATAAGAAAAGTATGAATCTATCTCATCTATTTCCAACTATTTGTAATATCAAAACAAACTGGGCCCTATAGTTTTAGTTTGTAAACAGTGTTGGAGAAGGAAAACCCTGAATTCAGACCACCTTGTAGGATTTTAAACAGTAACCTTAATATACACGGCGCAAAATGAACCAGAACTCCAATTGTGAGATGGAGGGGAGTGGTCGCCGCAACGGCGCAAACTGAATAAACAATGATGATGATAATGAATCCTGGTCGCTGAAGTGTGGAAAAAAAATATGCAACTATTTCAGTTTTTACGACAGTCCAGTGTTTGCGCATACATCAGCAATGCACGTCTTCGCACTCATCCATGGTCATATATTTTTTATATCAAAAAACATTGCATTTGCATTTATGTGCATGTGCATGTATATGTAATTTCTAAAGAAGTAATTGATTTTTTATTCATTAATTCGACAGATGTTATCCTTAAAAATAAATAAAAAAAATCCATTACCGCCTTAGAAATTGCTTTGTTTACGCTACTATACGAAACTGAGCCAATATGAATTCTTCGATAACCTTTGAAGAACTCTGCGCTTATAAGGTACTATTCGGCTTTGCTCAGTCGATGAGATCCTTCGTGACCGAATTGTTCAAAAGCAAGTCGGGTCTACTGACGATTTGTCTTGCTAAGAGGCATGGAAATTAGAATCCTGCCGGAAGGTGCTTCTTTTTTATAATAATAATATATAGGTAGGTAAACGAAAATAAATAAATTTACAGTTCACTCAATAAACAGAGTGCCTACTCAAATATCCTCTAAAAATAACGTATAAGTGATAATATATATATATATATATATATATATATATATATATATATATATATATATATATTGGAGGATCATTTCTGATGCATTCAAGATGATTTTCACCCTCTCTAACCTTCTAACGTTCTGTTCTGGAGTAACAAGATGCCTCAAAAGTTTCGCATACGATTTCATTTTCAAGTCTTTTTTCCCTGCTATTTGGACTTTCATCACTGAAACTCCTCTCTCAGGCCCCAAATGTCTTATGAATTGAGTTGGATCTTTTCTAATTGATCTCTTTAGATTTAAGTTGGAATGGTAAGCCCTTTTGTTGTTGTGACCTCGTGATCCAGTTAGATAGATAGATGATAATATGATTTGGTA
This sequence comes from Acanthosepion lycidas, assembly GCA_963932145.1. Lineage (NCBI taxonomy): Eukaryota > Metazoa > Mollusca > Cephalopoda > Sepiida > Sepiidae > Acanthosepion > Acanthosepion lycidas. The sequence goes on along the minus strand of OZ010580.1, from coordinate 11,368,028 downwards.
ATCCGTATCCTAAAGAGGATATAGATCCAAACAGATCTCAGTGTATGAAAAGAGCAAGTGATAATTATGAAAGCAGAGACTTTAGAAACCCATGGTAATATTTTATTTCGCAAAACCGATACTTAGATTTTGTCTCATCAGACCAAACGGTTTCAACAATAAATGGATTTCAAATTTTACTAGGTACAAAACGAAATATTTAAACATAAATTATGTTTTAAAATATAGATGTTATATATATATATATATATATATATATATATATATATATATATATATGTCTGCGTGTGTTTGGGTATGGCTGTGGGTACATTACAACCTATTCTTAAATTTCAAATAATAGTACCAAGGTTTATAGAAGCTATCTACAGCTGATCAGATATAGACTTCGAAATGCCCCAACGAGAGATGGGTATTCTTAAGTTGTATAACTGTGCCTTGAGCCTTGCTATTTTATACTATCTTTGCCAATGATGGGCAAAAAAACTGCAAGCAGTGCTCGTAGAAATTTACTCCAACGAAGGCAACCTATTTTTATTCGGTCAGATCCCCGTTTTTACCGTTGAAACGCATTCACCGCCGGGTTAACTGTGCTCACATCCAGTGTTTGGTCTATGAAAATGTTCAGCAAATACCGTCGAATATTAAAAAATATAATTTATTCCTCTTGGGGGAATTCTGGGAGAAATTGCTGCTATGTGTGCATGAGGGAACACATAGAGGTCGATGGACGCTTGCTGTAAAAAAATGCAGGAAATTTCAATCCCTTCTGAAATACTTCCAATATCTAGCTATCAGGCCTGAGCAAACATAATAAATTACTAGGTATAACATTGGAACCGACTATCATGTACATGTATACACATGACATGCGTCATACATTGCATATGCGTTTGTATGTATGCGCCTGTATATATGTGTTATGTTCGTTGTATTTTGAGTTTGTTCGTGCATGTGCGTGGTTATATTACAGATTGTTCTTGAATTGCAAATAATAGCCTTCTGCAAATTTCTATCAAAACAGAATCAACATTTAATCCCGTTTATTTAAAATGAAAAAAATTCTTTAACAATAGTCCGCTATAACCATTAATAAATATATTTGTGCACAGATATGCGTAAGTGTTTGTGCGTAACGACACTTATTGGCCTCACAAAATAATACCATAATACAATGTCTGTACACGCACACACACTCGATATATATATATATATATATATATATATATATATATATATATATATATATATGTATATATATATATATATATATATATATATATATATATGAGTGTGTGCGTGTGGATGTATGTATATTTATATATATTTGTGTATATACATGAAATCTTAGTACATTTACAAGTAACCTTGTAAATAATTTCTAATGTAATAAGAGATAGCAGAAAAACTATTGCAAAACCAAAATTCTGCTGAGCAGGAAGTAAATTTGACAAAGGAATGAAGAAAAATATTCAGGCGATGTTGGCGAAGCCATTCCTTTTCAAAGTTTTCTTCTTCTCAGTAAATATGGAAAATGCCTATATGTAGATATTAACTCGGAAAGATTGTTACGCCCAAGAATATTCGAGTAGAGGAGAAGAAAACATTTACCGATAGGGAATGTAAGAGAAAATCGATAGGCAAAAACCGATAATGGGCTCTTTACATGCATACACTGATGTGCAGGTCTGCATATATTTGTCGAGGTACGCGTAGGTGTGTACGTGTAGGGATACTATGCATGTGTGTGACGGCTTGTATGGTGGTGAGGAAGAACGAGATTTGCATTTGGAAGAGGTATTACAGTTTCGAAACAGGACTGATTGTCAGCTAGTTCATATTTCAAATTTAGTGAAAAGTCATTTGCAAGTATTTTACGATATATATATATATATATATATATATATATATATATATATATATATATATACCCAAATATAGGATTGGTGTATACGGAATAAATTCCAATAACCAACAAATACTACTCTTAAAAGAGTGCTCAATACAGAGTACAGAAAATATAATTATTTATTAGAAAATTATGATATAAATATGTTAAAAAATCACTACAAAATAAACCATTTTGTTTCAACACTTCTGGTGTCTTATCAAGTGATGGTGATTTAACATGATAGTGATATATATATATATATATATATATATATATATATATATA
>OZ010580.1:11353352-11360852 GCA_963932145.1 Acanthosepion lycidas | reverse complement strand
TTTTTTTTATCATATTTTGTATCTTTTTGTCGTCACTCGCAGGTCGATCTTAAATTCTACGACCGATATTTTATTCAAGATTCAGTGACAAAAAAAAAAAAAGAGTTAAAATAACCCAACTGGCTCTGCTCAGTGTTAGAGATACTGGTTTATATATCGTCAGAAGATTATTATATATTTTCGATGCTAGTTAATTAATGGTAGTAGAATTTAAAAACGACCTAGATGTTGTCACAAGGACAAAAGAATAACTAAATAGTATGGACTCAAAACTGAGACAATTCGATTAGTAAATGAAACGTAATATTTATGGCTCGAAAATTAGATTATTAAGTAAAATTAACTGCACCCCGATCAATGCTAATAGCTTGGAAGTGAAATTTAGAATTTCTTGGTTTTCTGTGAATTGATAAAAATTTCCCTAGCTGGTTTGCACAATATGGAAACACCGTTGTTAGTTTTTCATTATTCTGTATAACGTCCTTTATTTTTTTTTTATTTCAAATTTGATAGTTTTTGGGTGAACCATGCTTACAGCGTCTCTCTGTGATGTGGAAAAGACCTCAACAATGAAGAACATTCTGTCATCACCAGGGAAAATCCTAAAAACACCTCTATTCATGTCATTACGGAGAAGTTAAGTCATCATGTGGGAACAGACGATTCCTGAGGGACCCTTCATTAAGGAAGAAACAATGTGATTTTGGAAAAAACAATCTACCACAGTAGATTAAATTAGAGGGTCACTTCAAATGTTCTTGAAGGTTTACCGGATCGACATGCAGATGATGAATATGATAATAAAAAAGGACGAGGAAAATAGTCCATATGTAAAATTGATCAATAAATAAGAGCATAAATTATTTACGACTATCCATGTTTTGTTGCTTCAATACGCTAAATTTTGCGTATTACATGAAACTAAATATGAGGGCGGGTTGAAAAGTTCATAGGCTAAATATGTATCTTTTGTGTCACAGCAAAATTGTCCAAACCATGTAGCAGTATAATTGTCCACCCCACAAAATGTTTAGTGTCTACAAAAACACTAAACTAATTGAGTTTCTATTTTTTTTCCCAGATTTTCAGATAACACGTTTAGACATTTTGACACCATTTGTCGTAAGAATTAGTGAAAAATCCTTTGAGTAATTCAGCTAGAAAGAGAAGAGGTTAACATTGTTTTATGTCATCCCCACTATATCTTCCAAAATGATCAATGGTGAGAGGAAATAAGATCATTTCCGGCCTTCAGTAATGGCACCAATTTTCATATTCTGGCTTCCATCTTCCATTCAAGAAGCATCAAGTGAACGGTGAATAATTTACAAAAGAGGGTAACGTAAGGAAGGGAAACTTGATCAAGAGGTCACAACATCAAGATGGATCATCATTTCAACTTAAATCTAAAGAGATAAATTAGAAAAGATCCAGTTTAATTCATAAGACACGTGGCACGTGAGAGAGGAGTTTCAGCTATGACAGTGCAAAGAGCAGTGAAAAAAAGACTTGAAAATGAAATCGTATGTGAAACTAAGTGAAACAGCTTGTTACTCCAGAACAGAATGTTAGAATGTTAAAGAGGGTGAAAATCATCTTGAATAAGTCGGAAAATGATTCAGGAATTATATATATATATATATATATATATATATATATATATATATATATATATATATATATATATATATATATATATATATACCTAATATGTATATAAACCTAATTTCAATCCTTCATGAGCTTCCAATTCTTAGCTATAATTAATTAATAATGACCATGTCATTTTCGTTTATGATCGATTTCATCAGGATTCTTCTCCTTAGCTTATTGTTCAAAGTAGAGTCCAAATTATATATATATATATATATATATATATATATATATATATATATATATATATATATATATGTATGTATATTCAAACGAACGTCTCTCACGGAAACTAACTGAAATTTGCATGATAACAATTTGCATGTTTCCACACACAACGCTGGTGAAACATTAAAAGAACATACTCTAGATCGTTCACAGGTTTCTTTTGCCAGCAATAATAAAACACCCCTGATAATGTTCATTGTTTGGCCAAGATAACATCATTTGCTTAAATACATATGTCACACTCATCAACACACACACACACACAGACACACACACACACACACACTATATATATATATATATATATATATATATCAGTGTGAGTGTATTCATTTTGCCATTTAAGGGTCACTGATTTCTCTTTATGATTTCAATTTATAACTTTCTCATGCCTAAACAGATGGCTAAAAGAAATCCATCAATATTTTGTAGAATTTTAAATCAATAGCGGTTTCGTTCTTGAAAATAATCAATGATAATCGAACATATAGAGGTTACGATAGAAATACTTCTTTCTGCAGATACCACTAGTTACCCTCATGGTTTGGACTGGCGTATACTGCGTACCCTACTGTTTAAACATTTTGTAAGACTGGTGAATCTTTAATTGCAACACAGGGTCTTTTTGTGCTTATTTCATGTTACCGAGGATGCTGTTGGATACTGCTATAAGTTGAAATTTTAAGGGTTACGGGTTCAACGATTAGAAAGCATCCTGGAAGTGTTGGAACTTCAGAGTTGTAAAACATTTTAGAAATTGTCTACAACAGTTAATGGGGAATACACCCCGAACCACACTAACGCTTGGTAGTGAAATTTAAGATTTCCCTGTTTTCTGTGAATTGATTTTGATGAAACCTTTCCCAGTATGGCAACACTGTTGTCAGCTTTTCATTATTCTTATTATATTTTTTATTCAGGTTCAACAGTTTTTAAGTGAACCACGCTAATAGCGTCTCTCCCCTCTAAGAACAATATAACGTGGAAAAGGCCTCGAGAATGAAGAACATTTTTTCATCATCAAGGAAAGTGCTGAAGACACCTCTGTTCGTGTCACTGCGGAGAAGTTAGGTCGTCACGTGGACACGGTTAGACGATTCTTGATGGATCCTTCGCCAAGGAAGAAATGATTTCGGGAACTCCAAGACTGTGACAGCTACGAATTTAAGGTATATTATCCGAAAGTCACGTGGGAAACCAGGACAAACAAGGAAAGGTATTTTTTACCGCCGCTAGACTTCCTTATGGACCGAAAACAACCAGAAATCACATCCCCGCGACCATAACTTCCGTGCGTGCTCCCCTTGAAACTACCTTCGTTAGTGCCTCGTCACAGGTATTGGCGGCTTGAATGGGTTCGGAAGTACATGACGTTGAACATCTGTTCTCTTCACTGTCGAGACCTGGCCGACTCTTGACGGACCTGACGACTGGGCAAATGGTTGGTCTGTTACAGAGATGAGCGTTTTCCAAAGTTAACAACAATGTGGAGGAATCATGCTGTGGCCTGGTATCAATGGATACAGGCTTGTTGGCCAAGCCATGGTACCTGAAGTCTTTAAAGTGATCGCAGTCGACTACTGAAATCTCCTAAAGGAAGTTTTGGAAAAATGGCTAGATCACATACCTCTGTCACTTCTAAGGACTCTAGTATTCACGCATGACAACGCTCTCTTCCCCTCTGCCAGAGTCGCCTAAGCATTGCTAGTCTTTGGCGGCATACTATGAAAGGTTGGTGTGGCCGCCTCCCTCACGGAACTTAACCCTTTCGCATTAAGAAATAGCGTTTCTTCGAAGAAACTGTAATATTCAAACGAAAACTCATCAAACAATAGAAAAAGAAATATAATCTGGTTAAACCCACCCTACAATAATACAATAAAAATAAAATTAGGAAAAATATTGTCAACAAAAATCGAAAAGCATTTCCCTAAACACAACAAACTATAAAAAATCGTTGTTTGGATAACATGGAGAAAATAATAGCCAAATACAATAAAAACTACCCAAATGTACAAGAATAACAATGATAACATTAAGCACCAACTGCATTTAAAAGTCGGCATGATAAGGTGGGCTAATATCAGCACAGGAAAATGTGCATATTTTACGGGAAGGAAACTGCAAGAAACTGGTAGGAACATCACTCAGACATGGTTAGAGAGCAAGGACCCGTAACAAATTCATGGGGCTTTACAATACTCACAGAATAATATAACCTAATCACCCACACATGTGTGATAAGAAAGAACAGAATGTTATATGCAAGAACATAATGGACTTTCTTATTGACATGACAGTTTCGGCAGATTATAATGTATCTTTAAAAATCTTCAAAGCACAATGATCTTGAATTGTAAATCTCACGCATATGACACATGAGGACATCAATAATTACAGTTGTAGATGGAGCTCTCAGATTGATTGTCAATGGTCTCGAAGAGATTCCGGGTGAACCATGACTTAAAGAAATACAAAATATTGTATTCAGAAGCACAGCTCAAACATTACGAAGAGCTTTTGTCTATGTAAAGTATGCGTTTTTGTTTTTTTGCTTTTTTCAGTGAAAGATATCATGAAGCCATTTCTGACCTTAGGTCTCTGGTTGGGAGCCAGAAAGAAATCTGTATACAGAAAAAACCCAAGGAAATACTACTACTATTACTAATAATAAATCGATGGATAGATAAATAACACAAAGAAAAGGAATAGAAGACCTGTAATCTAAAAGGTCAACGCTGATTTACCGTACCTCCTCCTTTGAAAAGGTACGTTTCAGATGTTAAAACGCCTATTAAACACCTAATGATAACTAGTCTGTTTCTGTTGTCTGTTAACGTACTGAGTAACCAAAGGACAAACTAATTAATAGTAACATATTTAAAAATTCCAGAAACTGTCAACCGAAAAGTATTTATTTCTATACGTCGCATAAAGTTTAGTTTCCTGTTCAGATAAATTTTTAACGACCATCGAATGATAGTTTGAACAGATGCAATAAAAATCAGCTGAATTTCGCAAATTTACATTGTCACCATCGGTTTTTATTATCATGTTTATTTTCTTACTGCTATAAGTTTTTTCAACACTTTATTTTTACAAGTTCCCGCATTATTCTTATTGCATGTCAAAAAAAAAAAAAAAAGAAAAAAAAGATATTAGAGTTCATCCATCTAGCCTGTTAGTACAATTCCAACGGGGCGTCTTATTCTTTCTTCTTTTACGTGCCGTGTCCCTTAAGGATGTATACGATCACGGCTCTCCCCTTCCTCCAATCCCCCTTGTAGTTCGCAATATGTTTTGTCCTTTTGCCACTTCTTCCAAGCCCTGTTCTGACATCCACTTGCTTAAGCTCGCGAGGTATGTCACGTGTTGCTTTCCCTTGTCCGTCTTTCCTCTATCCGCCCTGTGAGTATCAGATTCTCCAAGTCCAGCTTTCACATTACGTGTGCCAGAAATTCCTGATGTTAATTATAAACTTTCTCCTTGTTGGAATCGTCTTCAAAACCTTACCGTTTCTCACATGATATCCTTAGCATCCTTCTGTAAAATTATACCTCTTTTGCCTCGAGTCCTTTCTTCATCTTTGAGAAGACTGCCCAACATTCACTGCCGTAAAGAAGGACAAATATCATGTAGCAATCCAGTACTCTTTTCTTTGTCACCATTGAAATCTTTCTGTTTCGTATTACTCCGCACGGCTTTTGGAATGCGTCTTTGGCCATCGCAATACGTAATCGGATCTTAACGTCACACATACCGTCCTCTGTCAGATCACTTCCCAGATATTTAAATTTCCGCACCTGCTTGATTTTAGTGTCCTCGCCCTGTAAGTCGCATTTCGGGCTTATCTCTTTACTGATGACCATGCATTATGTCTTCTTGTAGTTTATGCTTAGTCCTTTCGTCTCGCTCTCCTTAGCTACATTCTGTAGGAGGTTTTGTCATTTCTTTTCAGTGTCGGCTCTCAGCATTGTGGCATCTGTGTATCTTATGTTGTTAAGATTGTGACCGCTAATGCTAAATCTCAGGTGGATTTCAAAATCTCTGAGAATTGCCTCGCTGTATATGTTGAATAATTCCGGCGAGACGACACATCCTTGCCTTACGCCCCTTTCTATTTTTGTATATCTGAAATCATTCTCTATCCGCATGCAGGCCGTTTGCTGCCAGTATAGGTTCTTGATTATTCTAATATATTTTCCAAATATATCAAGGTCGCTGAACGCTCCCAACAGATCTTTGTAGCGTAATTTCTCCTACTATGCATAAAATCAGATTGCCCTGATATGTTATTGTCTTGAAATAAGCTGTTGAGTCTAAAAGATGCTCAGTTGTTTAATGGGAGATGTTCACTACTAAATAGGCAAGCCTAATTTAAGTAGTGAACAAATTTTGAATTCAGGTTTGGACTTCTTCTAGACTGGCGACCAAATATCACCTTATCTGTCCTGAATTTTAGCTTATAGCTGGAGGTGAGAATTGCTGGATTTATACCTTTGCAAGGATAGTCACGTGAAAATGAATGCAAACAATATTATTGGAGTTCGAATGTGTCATGCTGATTTCTCGTACCGAACCAAACACTATTACAGCAGTGCACATCCCGATAACTACGATTTATTTAAAAAGTTATGAGCCTGAGACAGTTTACTCGACAAAATCCACGCATCAAAATGTTCAAAAGACGAGATGCCAGTTACAGTCACGCCTTTTAAATTAAATTGGAAACTTATGCTTCTGCATTTTGCTTTGTCTTTTCAAGACGTAAGCGATCGTGGCTCTCGAAAATTACCTTCCTTCGTAGCTCTTAGTAACTTTTTTTTTTTGTTGCACTATTTATCCTTTCCTTTCCACCAACCATTTAGAGAAGATCGCTTGCGAGGTAATCCTCTGCTTTACACTGTCACTCTTGCATGCTATATGGTGTGCGAGTGTCAATTTTTTCCAAACAATTCTTCCTGAATTATGTGTGAGAAAAATTCTATCTATTTCGTTCTGATTCCGAGAGAAAGCGTGACTTTTGCTTCCATTTTTCTTAAAACTTCTTCATTGCTTACGTGCTCCGTTCATGGAATTCCCAGGATCCTTCTGTAGAACCGCATTTCTCCAGTCTCTTTTTCATCTGAGAGATTTTCTGCCATATAGGTGGATTGATATTACGTAACAGTTCAGCACTTTGTTTTATGCTTTTAAGGAAATTTTCCTGTTTCTCATTACTTTGCTTAGCTTATGGAAAGCGTCTTATGTTATTCTATTGCGCAACTCGATTGCGGCGTAGCAATTTCCACCTTTGTTAAAACACTTTTAAGTAATACATAAACGTTCATCTCGCTTTTGATTCAAAAGATTTTTTTGTTGCTTAATACTTTTTGCGGAGGACATCTTTTTTTGTTTCTTAATACTTTTTGTGGAGGACATCTTTTTTGTTGCTTAATACTTTTTGTGGGGGACATCTTATTTTGTTGCTTAATACTTTTTGTGGGGGACATCTTTTTTGTTGCTTAATACTTTTGTGGAGGATATCTTTTTTGTTGCTTATAACTTTTTGTGGAGGACAACTTTTTTGTTTCTTAATACTTTTTATGGAGGACATCTTTTTTTGTTGCTTAATACTTT
>OZ010580.1:11343352-11348352 GCA_963932145.1 Acanthosepion lycidas | reverse complement strand
TGCACCAACCTAATATTTGAAATTCGAATGTTTTCTCGCTTATTTTGACTTGAAGACAGTAACCAAGCAGACGAAGGTGAATAGAGTGGTAATTAAAAAACAAAACAAACACTCCCCCCAAAAAAAAACTTTTCCATTTTATATATCTATTCCACAGTATACTTTCTTCCTATCTATCTATCTATCTATCTATCTATCTATGTAGCTTGGATACAACACTGTTATTAATTCTATTTATAATGTAATTCTCCTTTCCACTGTCTCACTGACGTTTGTATTGACTTCTTAGAGAATATGTTACAGAAAATATGCCAATTTGTGATGAATCATTTTGAATGCGTTCAGATGTACTAATGCAGTTCAATAAATGATCAGAGCTTCAGTTGCATTGATATGTAATGAATTCACACATGTTTATTTACATTCTAGAATGTCTCTCTATCAATCTATCTGTCTATCCGGCGAACGAACTCTATTTATTTATCAACATTTTTCCATTTACATTTTAATGTGATAAATAATAATAATAATAACATCTTTTTTGCTTGGGTTATATTTGTCTTTACTCGGTGTTTTACGGAATTACGACCACTCTTCAGAAAATTTGGTTCTATAATCCAGTTTTATCATCAAGCCCTATGTAGAGTGGATATAACTAATAAATTATTAATTAATAATTAATTAATGTTTTTAATTGTTATTCATGCTCTATGTCAAATAGTTTTTCTTTCATTCAGACAGGAAAATGCCGACTTAGCAAACAAACATTAACGGCATTAAAAACAAAACTATATTTCTCAGTATGTTTTTTAATCGTTATCACCCCATGCAAGGCAGAAAAGCTGCTAAAACAAACTTGCTTACAGGTTGTGAAGGAATTAGTGACAGAAACATTACAAATGAGTAGAAAGAGAAGAGAGTTATAAAAAGCACATAGATATCGAATACTATCACAAAATAGATATCGATTACTATCACAAAAATGGATTATTTTTTAAAAATATCTTACATAATTATGTCCATTGACCGTGTTTCGGCGAAATAAAATCTTATTGATGTTATGTAAATTTTGATAGGACTGATAATTATATAGAAACTTATATATGTGTGTTTGTAGAATGCATAAGATTTCCGATCCAAAAGTGGAGATTATGAGATAAAATGGAAAAACTATAAACGACGCGTTTCGCCGAACGCCTATTGGATTCCAGCTAATTCAGGTATGGATGAAAGAGCAGACTGTTTGAGGAAAATACGTTGACATGTCTGCGAATGCTTACATATACTGAGAATCAATAACTTCTTTTTTTTAATATGGAAAATATTCGATTTACAAATTTGAGACTCATGAAAACATTTTTTCTACATTTTAGCACATTATTATTATTATTATTATTATTATTATTATTATTATTATTATTATTATTTTGAAATTGAACCCAGTCTGTTTTGGCGCAAGCTTTTGTATCAAAGAGTAGAGGTAAAAGGTACAGTCATACGGAGATCGTAGGTACTGTCTTCGGGCGATAGAGCTATATATATACGGAACCACGTGTCTAGAAAAGCGAGTCCTAATAGGTTTCAATAAGGAAGGGGTTATCCACGAGGTCAGCACGCGTGACTATCAATTGTTTAACATTTCTACTAGACACTGTGCAAGAGGCGGCTTTGAATAAGAAACTGGTCTACGAGGGTGGAGCACTAAACAGGTGTTTCTCCCTTTGCCCTGGTTGAATCCAATTATTCGAAAAGAAACACGGGTAAATCAAATTTCTATTTGCTTCAAAAGATATTTGTCGCCTTCCTTTGTTCAAATAACACTATCGTCGATACAGAACTATAGAATCAATGCTCTGTATTTCTCTTCAAACTTAAAGTATATAAGTTACTGGTTTTTATTTCTGGCGCTTCATTCCTTTGAATAATGTCTTCATCAGTTTTTTTCAGGGTGTTGTTTTTATTTAAATAACTAAGTGAACGCTTTATATTTCACAATATTACATGAAATTTCTATTACCTGTTAGTAAAGTTACCATTTATTTCTGACCACTGACGATCTATTTGTTCTTGAAATTCAATTCATTTTTCACTACAATAATTTACCCTGAAATAAGAGCATACTGTGAGGAAAAAGGCGCTCACGTTATATTCATCAATTATTCTTTACAGCTAAATCTCTCTACTGCATAGAAAGACAAACACATGTCCTTCATTAAGCTGTCAGCACGTCAACATAAACCGCTGTGTTCAAGAAAATGCATTTTTGCGATATTTTGAACTTGAAGTAAATATTTGTTTAAATTAAATTAATCATACTTTAATCAATAATATTCCTCAAATAAACTTTCAGAAAAGTATATTTTATTTTTGGGAGATTCTTTTATTAAAGAAAATTACATTACGATGAAAGATGACTAAAGAAGGGAGCTAATCAACTATTTTTATCAAAAAAGAACTTCCAGTCAGTTTAAATTAGTTTTTGAAATACAGCAGGGAACTTTGTTCTTTGGAAATATTAAATTTAATCTATTAGCTTGAAATTAAAATTAAAATAAAAGCTTCAAGAATGATTTTTCATTTTTAAAAATGTATTTTAAAGATTAGGTATCGCGTTTTGATAAAGTGTTATCAATGCATTCATATTATACGTATAACAACTCTACTCTCCTGGGTGTGACTTTAAACTACATCAGCGTCATTGTTCAGCAGCAAGGCCTCTGATCAGGAGGAACGTGAATCCACCTCTTAATTGTTGGTGTTCCCAGGTCCACCCTGACCCGGAGTGGTAGCACCTGTTAAGGTCCCAGCTATGGGCAAATAGTTATCACCCAAACTTGTGTAAAAATAGTTTTAATACCAGAAATACTTTGTAATAAAATAATTATTACTAGCAATAATTTTGAAGGAAAAATTATCAGCAATACTTTAAAAAAAATGACTTCTGTCTCTGATATTGAACACTTTATCCCATAATTATAGCACACTTTAAGACTATATTTCTTCTTTATATATATATATTTTGTTAAAACAAAATTATAACAACTCCATCACTCCCCCCCTATCTCTCTTTTTACCATAAGACTCACTTGTATACATTTTCTACAATTCATTTCCGTTTTATTAACCATCTAAAGAGGTCAAGGTTCTGTCACTCCTCCTACTCCAATATAAAACATACTTAAGAGAGATATAAAATTAACCCCGCCCTATACTTTATATTGTCTGTTTAACTACCACTCTCAACCCCCTCTATTAAATTACAAAAATTACACTACCCACCAATTTCTAATCCCATTTTTCCTCTCAATTCGTTGTTGGAAGTTTTACCTGATGATCCTGAATCCCTAAAAAAGGATTTAGGTGAAATAAATTATCGTAATGGTACCTTAAAGTGGTTTGTTTTTCATTACATATTTATATATATATATATATATATATATATATATATATATATATATATATATATATATATATATAACTGTAACTTCGGTAATGGAAAAATATCTTAATATGGAGCTTGAATCATCTGTGGTGTTGTCTTGTCTTTTATTGAGCGCCTTGTTTCTCAATTACAAATTCTAATCTCTTTTATACAAACGGGTAAATGAATTTTGCCATTGAGTCATTCGCTTCTTATAGTTTAAACTGCAAGCATTTTCAATCTTCTGACAAATCATGGATAACACTCGATTTGACCTTTAGGGAATACCCAATTCTTCTTTTTCAAACGGCCTAAAAACTATCTTAAATCTCCGATAAATGCTGAGTAACGCTAAGGAAAGCGCGCAGTTTTGTCATCGTAAATATCAGTAAATATCCCTTATCTACTATTAAGAACATGTCGGGAATAGATTCCTCCGAATAGTTAAACATTTGCATCCGAGAAGAGAGACACTTTGTATCGATAACCATTTGGATCTGGTAATTGAGTCTCTTTGAATTGATAGCCATTTGAACCTGAGAATAGAATCCTTTTGAATAGAGAGCCAGTTGCAACTGAGAATCGATACCATTTGAATAAATAATCATTTACATCTGAAAATAGAGACTCTTTTGAATAGATTGACATTTGCATCTGAGAATAGAATCCTTCTGGCTAAACCATTTGCATCTAAGAATAGAGTCCTTTGGATAAGTAAACCTTTTGATCTGAAAATAGTCCCTTTGAATAGATAATTTGCATTTTAGAATAGAGTCCCTTTAAATAGATAACCATTTGCATCTGAGTATTGAGTCCCTTTGAATAAGTAAATATTTAGATCTGAAAATAGTCCCTTTGAATAGATAATTTGCATTTTATAATAGAGTCCCTTTAAATAGATAACCATTTGCATCTGAGTATTGAGTCCCTTTGAATAAGTAAATGTTTAGACCTGAAAATAGTCCCTTTGAATAGATAATTTGCATCGTAGAATAGAGTTCCTTTAAATAGATAACCACTTGCATCTGAGTATTGAGTCCCTTTGAATAAGTAAATATTTAGACCTGAAAATAGTCCCTTTGAATAGATAATTTGCATCTTAGAATAGAGTGCCTTTAAATAGATAACCATTTGCATGTGTGAATAGTGTCCTTTTGAATCATTTTCATCTGAAAATAGTCCGTTTGAAAAGATAGCCACTTGCATCGGACAATAGAGTCCCTTTGAAACAATAGCCATTTGCATCTGAGGCACTAGTTTCTGATATTTGGACCAAAGATATTCGACTAAAGAAATTGACCCCAAATTGATATTATGGTAACCTAATGAATGCGAAATATAATTTATCCAGTGTTTATTTCAGTGAAACACGAGATAAGTAGCAAAATATCCGCGAGTTCTTTCACTTAAAAATATCAGAAGTTCAGTTTAAATCTTATATGTGATCGGATCCTGTTCAGATTTTGACAGCTACTACCTGGCCTGTGGGCGGTGTAGGAAATGTTGCAATGTGGGTAAGAATCGTCCCATCAAAAGAGATTACTTTCCGGTTGCATCCTTGCCGACTCCGGTAGAAACC
>OZ010580.1:11325852-11338352 GCA_963932145.1 Acanthosepion lycidas | reverse complement strand
TCTGATTTCAATGTTCACTTTTATATTTATATTTACATAAGCTCTATCGCTGATAATGAGCACTCTATCCCGTAAATATAGCACACCTTCAAACTATATATATATATATATATATATAGTTTGAAGGTGTGCTATATATACCCATTTTATATATATATATATATATATATATATATATATATATATATATATATATATATGAGTATGTATGCATACAGAGGGTATCAAAAATACTTTTTTTTTAAATTTGAAAGCGGTTCCTTACACCAAAACAAGGGTAGAAGTATTCATAAACTTATATCCGCAAATCCTTTGTTTTTTGGGGTTATTAAGTTTAAAGTCTACTATAGACTCTTTTAAATGTACAATCCAAGATACCTTCCAAAAATACTTTTACAAAACTTGTGGATGGGATCCTGACGCCAAAACAATTTAAAATATTCATATAAACATATAACCAAAATCCATCATTGTACCTCAACACAGCAACAAACGTTCAAAATGTCCTCCGTTTTCTTCTACGCAAGCATACACCCGTCGGATCATTGACGGACCGTTTCTAATACTCCCACAGGATGTCGAATGGCTTCGCAGGACCCCGTGACATGTTACATAAACCAATTGTTTTAGCTGGCCCGCAGATAAAAATCCAAAGGATTGATGCCGATGGAACGTGCGGGCCTTGAAACCACCCCTCCTCTACCTATCCATTTTTCATGGTAAATGCCAGCCAGGGCATCGCGAACAATGTGATTAAATGTGATGGAGACCTATCATACATAAGCTACATACGTCTACATATTAGCAGGGGTACATCCTCTAGCAGTCCTGGTAAAGTGTGTTCGAAATGAAGTCCCTGTAGACAGCTTTTGTAAAATGTCCTGGGAGAACATATGGACCTACTAGAAAGTTACCTACAATTCCGGCCACACATAATCATAAACTGGTGCTGGGGCCAAGCCTGTATTGTCTCATAGGGTTTCCGATCCGACCACAAATGTTGGTTGTGTAAATTTGTTATTCCATCTCTTCCATATGTTTCCTCAACCGTAAACATTGACTGAAGAGACCAAAACGGATCGGCAGGGTGAGCAATAAACCATCTCCCGGACTGAGTGTGGACGAAAGCCCATGCACACGTTGTAAATTATATGAATTTAAATGATGCAGGATATTTCTAGTTATTTCAGTGACTTCTCCAGAAGAAGAAGCCGATGCCCTATTACCAGACAGGCACGCAAATACGGTGATTACAGTTTATAACCGATTGACAAACAAGCAATGAATCAGAAAGAAACAAATGGCATATGAAAACAGAAAGTTAATTATTAAAAGACAGAATATATATTTATTTATATTTATATACACACACTTTTCACAAACACACACGCATATATATATATATATATATATATATATATATATATATATATATATATATATATATATATATATATATGGTAGTTGTACTAGTTTGGAAAACCTCGGATAGCTCAACTTAAACCCGAGTAAAAATTTGGAAATAAAAAAAAGAAAGAACAAAAAATATCATAAAAATATCGTTATATATATATATATATATATATATATATATATATATATATATATATATATATATAACAGACACCTGGAAAGACTAACAGACACCTGGAAAGACAGGGGACGCTGGGAAAGACCAGATGATCTCACCGGGTCAGCAACCCAGAGTTCATTAAACTATTGCTAAAAAGGAATATAAAAGGAAATGCCCTCAGGATTCACCGAAAGGGAGGGAGGATGATGAATCCAAACGGAATAATCGGCAACGACCCCGCAATGAAAAACAAACCATGAATTTAGAAAAGTGCACGGACTTCCCATGTGTTTGTGGTCGGAAATTCAGGTCCCAAAAGGGAGCGAAGATTCACCTAACAAAAACGGGTTGTGCTTCTCTGAAAACGGTTCAGGAGCAGCGCTCTGTCAACACAGATAAGACGTCGGAAAACCAATGCCAGGATGCATACCACAGTGCTGAGGATATCCAAGCTGTTGAATCAAAGGATGGGACGCAACCCAAACTGCCAAGAATCAAATTTCCACCAGCATCGAACTCGGAAGCGTGGTGTATGCTAGACAACATCATTAGCAAGACATTACGTAAAGAGCTGGGAAGAAAGAAATATCACGAGCGTTTGAACGAAAGTAGTAAAATAATCTACAGGGTTTGTAAGGAAATCTACGGCGTGAAAGAGGAAAATGATAAGACACCACCCAAAAAGAACAGGCGTCAACGGTTAATGCAAGATTTGAGAAACAAAAAAAGAAATCTAAAACGACAAATCCGTTTCGCAAATTTAGACGAGAAAGAAGGCTTGCTTAAAATCTGGCAGGACCTTAAAGAGAAGCACAACGCTCTTAGCAGAGCTGAAAATTTGAGAAAGAGACGAGTGAAACGAAGGAAAGATCAAGAGCGTTTCTTCCAGGAACCGTATAAATATGCGAGGAATATATTTGATCAACCAAGATCAGGTGTGCTTAAAGTAGAGGAAAATATTCTAGAGGAACATTTAAGAGGAATGTACTCTGATCCTAAACGACATATTCCTCTAGATCATAATAGCAACTTATTTTGGCCAGCCGTTCCTAAAGTGAAGTTTGATATGAAACCACCCACACGCGAAGAAATAAAACGCATAGTCGACAAAAGTAGGAATAAATCTACACCTGGCCCTAACGGAATACCTTTCCTTCTGTACAAAAAATGTCCTACTCTTCTTAAATGGTTACATACTAACTTAAAGTTAGCATGGAAAAATTACCATATCAGCCAACAGTGGATGATAGCGGAAGGGGTATACATACCCAAAGAAAAGAATTCCAAGGACATCAGTCAATTTCGGCCAATTTCGCTTCTCAATGTAGAAGGAAAGATATTTTTCGCAGTCTTGGCATCGAGGTTGACCAAATACCTTCTCGATAATGAGTATATCGATACATCAGTACAGAAGGGTGGTGTCCCAGGTATAGCTGGTTGCTTAGAGCATGGAAGCATGATCTGGGAGGCCATTCAAAAAGCAAAAATTAAAAGGAAAGATTTGGATGTCATTTGGTTGGATTTAGCTAATGCCTACGGATCAGTACCTCACCAAATGATACAATTATCATTACAAATGTACCATATTCCTGAGGAAGTATCTATTATGCTAGGAACTTATTTTGATGGTTTCCTCATGCGTTTCACTACAAAAGACTTTACGACTAAGTGGAACAGACTTGAAGTTGGAATTGCGATGGGATGTACAGTGTCACCAATACTTTTCGTTCTAGCAATGCAACTGATTCTCAAAGCGACAAACAACAAGGCTGATGTTGTTGAGCTTGGTGGAGGTTGTCAAATGCCACCAGTGAAGGCGTTCATGGATGACACTACAATCCTCTCATCCAAAGTAAGTTCAACTCGCAAGATATTAAGCTTGATGGACGACCTGATAAGTTGGTGTAGAATGAAATTTAAACCAAACAAGTCCAGAAGTCTTTCTATTAGAAAAGGAAAGTTGAACAAAAACATAAATTTTGTAGTAGGTGGCCAAAGAGTCCCTACTGTATCAGAAAAATCAGTGAAAAGTTTAGGTCGGTGGTACGATCAATCCTTAAAAGATACCAACCAAGTAAAAGAAACATCCAGGTCATTACAAGAAGATCTCCATAAGATAGATCTTTGTCCTCTAAAAGGAAAATACAAGGTATGGTGCTTAGAGCATGTGCTCATTCCAATGCTACTATGGCCCATACTTGTGTACGAATTTGGAATGAGTACAATTGAGTCAATGGAAAGGAAAATAAACAAATATATCCGGAAATGGTTGGGTTTGCCTCCAGGTTTGTCTGATATCGCTTTGTACTGCAGACAAGCAAAACTAAAGTTGCCATTTAAATCGATTGTGGAAGAGTATAAATCCGGAAAAATTAGACTTCAAATGATGTTGGATGATTCCAAGGATAAAGCAATAAAAGCTTTAAAACCTACGTTAAAAACAGGGAGAAGGTGGAAGGTCAGAGAGACGATAACAAGTGCTAAAGACAATCTAGCTTTCAATGAAGTCATCGGATACACTCAATCAGGGAAACAAGGGTTAGGATTAAATGAAAGGCAATGGTGGTCGAAATCTTCTGGTAAAGATCGCCGTGACATGGTCATCGAAAATGCGATGAAAGAAGAAGATAAAAAGAGACTCGTAAGAGGAGTACAACAATCCCAACAAGGCCAATGGACAAACTGGGAGGAGGCTCTTCAGAAATCTATTACTTGGAAGGACATTTGGCAGATGGCTCCACTTAGGTTGAGCTATTTAATACGTTCCACGTATGACCTGCTACCATCTAAGAACAATCTTGTTAAATGGAAGAAAGAGAGTGATCCCACTTGTCCGCTGTGTAAGGAAAAGCCACAAACATTAGAACATGTTCTTAGTTCCTGTAAAACAGCCCTTGTCAATGGCAGATATACATGGAGGCACAATAGTGTTTTGGATGAGCTGGTCAGAATTATGAAGAAGTATATGAAGTCTGAGTCATCTAATTCAGCCCAGGAATTTGTTTCAGAAGGAAAAAGATACGTCAGCTCTAAGCAAACAAGCAAATGTCATGCTATACCCGGGAAAAATCTCCTTAGTTCTGGTGGCATCTGGGAGGTATCTGCAGACCTTCCTGGTTGGCGTAATGATTACCCCAAAATAATATCAAGTAAAGGTCTGCGACCAGATATTGTTCTTCTGTCAAGGGTGAACCATAAAATCATCCTGGTTGAATTAACGGTACCATATGAATGCCGGATGGAACAAAGCCACGATTATAAAACTAATAAATATGAAAATCTAAAGTCAGAGCTAATAAAGGAGGGGTATAATGCAATTGTTAGAGCAGTGGAAATTGGAGCAAGGGGTTTCGTTTCAGGCACTCTGTACCAATTTCTGGGTCAAATTGGAATCAAAGGGCGTAATAGGGCCAAAAGTATAAAACGCCTAATAGAAGTAACAGAAAATAGTTCTATGTGGATATGGAATAAACGAAATACTCCGTGGAGTGTTTCAGCGAACATGACGGCATGACATGACTGATCGTGAATGCGTAATGAGGTTCACGTTGCATTTTCAGAACGCGAGGTTTGCCGTTTTTCGGAATTTTCGTAAATTTAATTTCGCCGTTACACATTCGAACTAGTTTATCTACAACACTTGTATATCGTTATAATGGGGCCTCACATCAGTGAGGGGGGCCGGTGTGCAAATGAAACCGTTGAGAGGAAGGCCCCGAAACGGTGCACATTCTCTCCTGATGACCCCAGTTTAAATATAAATTCGAGAGGAACACATCAAAATTCAGTGAAGTCATATGCCGTAGTGAAGCTCGGTGGAAGTGTCATTGGCATGAGGAGCATTACACATTCAGCTCGCTTCAGGTGAGTTTCAATTACTTTCCAGTAATTTCCTTCTATATATATATATATATATATATATATATATATATATATATATTGTGTTTGAATATAAACAAACCACTTTAAGGTTCCATGTAATAAGTTATTGCACCACAACCCCTTTAACAGGGCTATGGATCATCAGACTTTACTTCCAAAGGTTGAAAAAAACAAAAAACAACAAAAAAAAAAAATTTTTTTTTTTTTTAACCTACACGGATCATCAGGGTAAGCCGGCTTACACTGACGATCCGTATAGGTGAAACCTAGGTAGGTTTACCTGGTTCCTTAGGTTCATAGGTTTGCTCTACTTAATGTATTGAGCACTTTACATTGTTACTTTTGCTTTACTTGTTTTTAAGGTTTTTTTTTGGGGGGGGACTCTGAACTGAGTTTCTGGACGATTGTTTTCGCCTCAATTCCCACGTCTTAGTTCTTTCTTTTTTTATCCGATTTTTTTTACTTGGGCATTGGTTTGTTCAATTACAAGCCAAAATACCTAGGGTTTATCCAAAGGAGTATAACTATATATATATATATATATATATATATATATATATATATATGTGTGTGTGTGTGTGTGTGTGTGTGTATGGGTTTGATAAAAACATACATACACGCACATGTTCTTGCAAGTACATATAAATATATTTCTTCCTCGGTGTTATAAATACAGTGTTTAGTGTCATTTGACAGAGCTATAAGTATGCATTGATGAATGCGAGAAGAATGCATAACATCCAAGGCAATATAGTAAAAGAATGCGAGAATATTTGTGGGTTGTTTTCGTTTAGCGACATATCAACCTATATCTATCTATCTATCTATATATATATATATATATATATATATATATATATATATTTACCTGATGATCCTGAATCCTTAAAAAAGGATTTAGGTGAAATAAATTATCGTAATGGTACATTAAAGTGGTTTATTTTTCATTACATATATATATATATATATATATATATATATATATATATATATATATATATATATATATATATATATATATATATATATATATATATATATATATATATATATATGTATGGGTTGATATGCCTATAATCAAAAACAACCAAAGGAAAGCATTACGTTACTATTAGTTTGGTGCAAAAATAATGTCGTAATAATGTCGTTTTTTGACATATTTTGTAACGTCAAAAAACGACATTATTACGTCATTATTTTTGCACCAACCTAATACTTTGTCTTGGGTGTCCTGTATTCTTCCTTCTGCGTCTGCCATCAACAGGATGCCACCAGCATCACCATTTTCATCGCTTTCAGAAGACTGGTAGTTTTTGCATTTCGATCTTTTATCGATAATTGATCGTTTTGCCTGCATTTGAACTGGCTGGACTGCTCTATATCGATTGATTGTGACCAGTATTAAAATAATACACTGTGGTCATTGAGAGTCCATTACGAATATTTTTTTTTATTTATCACCTTGTCTGAGTGGCTAATCTCCATCTTTTAGTCTTGTTTGGCGGTTGGTGCAGTGTGTGGATATGACGGTGCATAACCTTTTAGGGCAAACGCTGTTATTTAGGAAATCTATCATTGAGCAAATAAGTAGGATAAAAATCTATATAAAGCTGATATCGATTTTATCTTTTTATGTTCTATCCTATTTTTCCTTCGGCTAATTGATATTTGTGATCGATTTATTTGTGATTTATCATCAGGTATTCAAATGATTATTGATTAACGTAGCCGCCTGATGTTCGGTAGCCTCTCCTTATAAAGCAAAACAAGGACGGTGATTTTAAAATGTAGTTTATATGCGACTGTTGCATAATTTCTTTTTTCTAATGACAAAGCTGAATTCAGTATGACACAAGGTCAAACTTTTGGAAACAAAGCTGTAACGATCGAATAACAGCGTTGTAACAAGTTAGAGAGAACGAATTCTAAAAGTTGCTTTTTTAAAATTCTGTCTATGGAGTGTTTGCATTTTCTAAGCGTTTCCCGCTCACCGCTAACTTTAGAACAGGTCAAAATAATTTGGTTATCTTTAGAAATAATTTCAAAAAAATATATGTATCTCGATTAGTATAGCATTAAATCAAAATTTAGATAATTAATGCAGAATCTTTTATGATGTACTTACTTCTCTGTTCATCGACAGATCATAGATCATTTCAACCCAAGCAAGGCAGTAAATTTACTAAGGCACAAGGGATTACTAGGTGTGGAAGAATTAGAAGCCAGACAATTTACTAAAGAGGAAGAACAAATGAAGGGTAACGTTGGCTGTAAGGCAAGGAATCGGAAGTGAGTTCCACAAGCAAGAAGTATGAGAAAAGAAACTGTTAGCACAGAACCTACGTTCACATCTAATTACCTCAACTGTAAATTGATGAAACCTCGTCGCTAGTCTAGTACTGCGCTTAAATTCAAAAGGTCTACGCATCATGGCGAAGAGGCCATCCGAACAGCTGTGAAAGTATTTATAGAAAAGGCAGAGGTCAGGCTTTACAGCGCTGGGAGAGTGAATAAAACCGATACGACAGATCTGGACCAATAATAATGCTGATTCTTTGGATTTTATCAAGTCTCTCTAGATATAGAGCGGTAGCAACAGACCATATATGGCAGCCATATTCTCAACATGGACGAATGTTAGACTTGTCTATACATAAGATAGATTCAGGAGAGAAAAATGTCTGGAACGTCACATTGAACCAACTTTATTATCGGTTGAATTTGTGATGGATTCAATATAAGCTTTCAACTTCATGTCAGCCAAGAACGTTAGTCCGAGAAGACCCAAAAAGTCACTGTCCTGGAGGTTAGTATCAGCCATATTGATGGAAAGCGAAAAGAGATCTTCTTCTTCTTCTCTTCCGCTTCTTCTTCTTCTTCTTCTTCTTCTTCTTCTTCTTCTTCTTCTTCTTCTTCTTCTTCCTTTTCAAATTTTTTCAAATTCATATTCTTCTTATTGAAATTCTTCTTCATCTTCGTCTTCAAATTCTTCTGCTTCAAATTATTTTTCAAAACTTTTTCAAATTCTTCTTCAAATTCTTCTTCGTGAAATTCTTCCTTAAATTGTTCGTCAAATATTTCTTCTCCTTCTACTCCTTGTCTTCTTTTTCTTCTTCATTTTCTGATCCACCTCATCCCCTCCTCCACCTCCTCCTCCTCCTTCTTCTTCTTCTTCTTCTTCTTCTTCTTTCAGATGATTAATAGAAAGTAGGTTAGTTTTGGACGCGTTAAAATTAACAAAGCCATCCTTTTTCCTTTGTTAACAATAGACTGAAACTCCTTTGTGACAGCAGCCGCCACTTTGATCTTATCGGACCGATGAGACGTCCTATAGACCCAAAAGTAAATGTTTGTGTCATCAGGACACTACCAATTTAAGAATTGATGCTTTCGGGAAGGTCGTTAATGAAAATTAAAAACAAAATAGAACCAAAAGAATGAACCCCGGGGAAGAAATACATTAGGGGAAAATTATGTAGAAGAGTGACCATTAAAATTCTCATTTCACAATTTGAAAAGAATTACCGTATCATTTAAAAAATTTGGCCGGAAACACCGTAGCCTTTAAATTAATGAAGAAGATCTGCATGCCAAGTCTTGTCGAAGGCGTTCAAGATGTCCAAAGCAACAAGCCGAGCTTCGCCACTCTAAGCTAGAGCTTAATAGAATCTTTTTGCAATTATCGTCAGTACATCAGCTGTTGACCGAGAGAAACGAAAGCCATATGGGTTGTCTGAAAGAGGGCCCTGTTATGTAACATGCATAACCAAATCAGCATTGATTAGGACCTACAATAAATTGCCATGGTACAAGGTTAAAAAGTCGACGGATGGAAAGGTTGGACGGTTCACCTGACTTCTTAAGAACTGGAAAAATAGATGAGGATTTCCAGAATGCAGTAAAACAAGAGGCAGCGCGGAATTTGTTAAACAGTTCGGAGTAAGCATGAACCAGACGGTCTGAAGAAGAAGAAGAAGGAGAAGAAGAAGAAGAAGAAGAGGAGGATGAGAAGAAGGAGAAGGAGAAGAAAATTTCAAGAAGAATAATTTGAAGAAGCTTTGAAAAATAATTTGAAGAAGAAGAATTTGAAGACGAAGTTGAAGAAGAATTTCAATAAGAAGAATATGGAGCATTTGAAGAAGAGGAAGAAATTTAAAAATTTGAAGAATAAGAATTTGAAGAGAGAAGAAGAAGAAGAAGAAGAATTTCACGAAGAAGAATAATTTGAAGAATACTTGAAAAGTAATTTGAAAAAGAAGAATTTGAAGACGAAGATGAAGAATTTGAATAAGAAGATTATGAAGAAAAATTTGAAGCATTTTAAGAAGAGGAATAATTTGAAAATTTTGAAGAAGAAGAACAAGAAAAAAAGGAGGTGGAGTAGAAAGAGAAGAATAATTTGAAGAAGAACTTCAGAATTTGAAGAATAATTTCAAGAAAATTAAAAAAATAATATGAAGAAGATTTGAAAAATAATATGAAGAAGAATTTGAAGACAAAGTTGAATAATTTGAATAAGAAGAAGATGAAGAAAAAATTGGAGCATTTGAAAAAGAGGAAGAATTTTAAAATTTTGAAGAAGAAAAAGAAGAAAAAGAAGAAGAAGAAAAGGAGGAATAGGAGAATTTGAAGAATATTTGAAAAATAATATGGAAAAGAAAAAGAATTTGAAGTCGAAAATGAAGAAGAATTTGAATAAGAAGAATTTGAAAAAAAATTTGAAGCATTTGAAGCATTTGAAGCATTTGAAGAAGAAGAAGAAGAAGAAGAAGAAGAAGAAGAAGAAGAAGAAGAAGAAGAAGACGCTTGCCTATCTATCACGTTTCTCATAGTTCCCAGGAATATCAGGTTTTGGATATTACCGAAATTATAATTTAAAATCATCTACCTTTTTTTAATCATTTCATCCAAGCAAGGCAATTAATCCACTAAGACGCACATAATTACTGGCAGTGAGAGGATATGAATAAAGAAAAAAAAACACGATTAAGGAGACAAAATAATAAATAAACGAGAATTTAAATGATGGAAGATAGCGATTGCATTTTTTCATAATCAATATTGCCTGAGAACCAAGAAGCCACTAGAGAGTTCCACAAACGAGAGGTGCGATCATTAACATAGCAATTAATCTTTTGGGCATTGTTCTAAATGCGCCAGTTATTATGAGTACTATGCGCTAACATTTATTTACGGCATTCATCTCAGCCTTTTTAGTTTTCTTACTTTCATCTTCACTCCGTGGTTTACAAGAGGCAGATCAGATCTAAAATGGATACTGTAATCATATTTGCGTGGGAGTTGCCCAGTCCTAACTTTCTAGTCACGTTAGGTTCTGAAATAATTTGGCACGCTCAAATTACAGTGCTGATAACAAATATGGCGCCAGTTTGTTTACATTGCGCAGATCAGTACAGTCATTGTGCAGGTTAGTGTTGCCAACATTGTGTAAAAATTGTGTGTGAATTGATTGGACGGTTTTTGAAATATTAGAAAAAATTATCTCGATAATAATTTAGCACGCAGTGTATATATATATATATATATATATATATATATATATATATATGAAGAAATATAGACTTCATGTGTGCTATATTTATGGGATAAAGTGCTCAATATCAGAGATAGAGTGTGTGTAAATATAAAAGTGAACATAGAAGTCAACACTTAGAGGCGACAGTCTGTTTCATGTTATATGCAATCGTCAGGCCACATATGCTGTTATTTTTCTCGGCTATTTATATATATACGAGTCAGTGGTGCATAGTTGGAAGTCTATTATTGCACGTGGGTTTAATTTGTTCGTGTGGTTTGTTGGTAATTTTCCTGTTGTGCTTTTTTATTATTTGTGCCATGTTCTCGGTGCAGCTGTAGCTGATTTTTACTGTGTTTTTGTTGAATATTTTGTGTAGGGTGCTTGATTCCGGGAAGTGTTTGTGTAAGTTTTTGAAGAATATTTTTCCTACGCTTGTTTTTACGTTTTTGCTGTACGCTGGGTTGAACCATATGATATTTCTTCTTCTGTGGTGAGTATGTGAGTGTTGCTGGGAATCCGCTATCTTTTAGGGCTGTTTCATACTCTTTCCTAGCTTTGTTAAATATGGATTCATTGGAAGAATTGTCGGAAAGCCTGTGGGTAATCGATTTTGGTATCTGTTTGATTATAGAGGGCGGGTGGTTGGAAGATGTGTGTATGTAGAGTGGTTTATCATTAGGTTTCCTATATGATTTATATGTGCCTTTTCTTAGGTTGAAGGTGACATCTAGAAAATCTCTTCGTTTAGGTTAATTTTTATATCTATGTCGAATCCCTTATTTTTTAAAATCTTTATTATTTATTTTCTAGTTTTGTCTGTGTTTTGTTTGTTACAGTTTCTTAAGATAATGAGACCGTCGTCCCTGTAGAGTCCTGTGTCATATCTATCTATTATTTTGCTCAGTTCGTGTAGTAAGTAAATACCTATGATTTCGCATTAGCACCGTCAAAGCTACCCATTTTAGTATCAAATATCCCATCTTTCTTTATCCATGCCTCTTCATTGTGGAATAATAAGGATTTACGGGCGTGCTTAATGATGTTGATTTCGCTTGGTTTTATTATTGTTTGTTCCTGAGCTAAGTTGATGGCCTTATCTAACATGCGTTCTGTTATGGATGGGTAAAATACTTTTATGTCTAATTGTAGGAATTGGCAATTTTGTTTGTTATTTATGCTGTGGAAACAGTCAATAGTTGTTTTTGTATTTTTCCACTAGCTTACTCCTAACTTCTTCCTAAGTTCAGAATTAATTCTTTCTAACATTGTTTTACTTATTTTACCTAGATCGCTTTTGTCTGGGTTTATGAGTCTACATGCAGGATTGGTTTTGAAATTTTCTTTATGGTCTTTTAGTGTGATAAAGGCTTGTGCCTTGCTAATACAACTTATTCGGTGATCTAGGTCTAATTTTTTGGCGATTGTTTTAGCTTCCTTATTAATATCGTGTTCTGTTGTTTTGGGTGCCTTTT
The DNA here is from genome assembly GCA_963932145.1 of Acanthosepion lycidas. Classification (NCBI taxonomy): domain Eukaryota; kingdom Metazoa; phylum Mollusca; class Cephalopoda; order Sepiida; family Sepiidae; genus Acanthosepion; species Acanthosepion lycidas. The sequence goes on along the minus strand of OZ010580.1, from coordinate 11,325,886 downwards.
TGTATGTTTTGGTTATGTTGTTCTTGAGTAATTT